>JASGXE010016787.1:0-11002 GCA_030068105.1 Sinentomon sp. SZTP_YWyxl
ATTTTCAGGTGCTGTAGCCCTTTAGGACGTAGGGGTTTCCCAGCATGGCTAAAGAGTATTATCGGGGGGGAGACATAATATGATGCTTCCGTCATCATGGATTGTCTCCCGGGACGATCTATTATAGGGAAGCATAATATTATGTCCCCCTGCAATTATAAGATTTTCAGACGCTCGCAAGTACTGGATGACACAGTGGGTCATTGCAGACTCCGTTCAACTATTCTTGAGCAGGTAAAGTGGGAAATAGGGAAAGTGGAAAAAACAGTAGATAAAAGGTTCATTGCAAATAATAGTGTTCAGCAGGAATGATATTATCCGCCGTTTTTGGAGCATTGCACCGATGACTTTGTTACGTAGGTTTGGCTAGGTTGGTTCGGATAGATCGGTTAGGTTGAGTTAGGTTAGGTTAGGTTAGGTTAGGTTAGATTTGGTTGGGTTAAGTTCGATAATGTTAGTTCTTGGTGTGCTGCCAGTTGGCGATGTCTGCTATCTGCGAGGAACTCTGTGAAGTCGACCTAACAAGCGTAAACAATAAAAATGAATTGGGCATGCATTCATCACAACTACAGGACCTGACCTTACCAAACCTGACCTAACCTGACCTAACCTAACCTAACCTAACATGACCAATCCTAACCAAACCTAACCAACAACATAACCTAACCTAACCTACCCCAACCTATTATCTCACCAAGTCTTCGTTGCAATGCCTCCAAAAACGGCGGATCAAGTATCATTCCGGCTACACACTCTCTATTTCGCGCAAAGAGCATCGCATCGTCAATACCCATTGGAAACCCACTCAAGAATATTTGAACGATGTCCGCAACAACTGTGTCACCCAGTACTTGTGGGCGTCTGAATATCATAAAATTAATGGGGGACATAATATGATGCTTCCCTATAATAGATCGTCCCGTGAGACAATCCATGATAACGGAAGCATCATATCATGTCTCCCACGATAATACCCTTTAGCCCCCAGCATTTATCTATCATTTACAGGTCAATTGTGTTAATGATGGTTGTTGTGTCAAAAATAAAATGGGCAGCGTATAACTGAAGTGAGCCAAGTCAATTTTTTCCGAAAATGAGTATTTGGTATCGTTGGAAAGGTCTTGAAAATCCCACATTTTTTGTTTTCATAAATATTTTCAAATATTGACTAAAATTGCTGAAAATGCTGAATGTAGCTGTGAATTTAGCAATATTTTCGGTGAAGTACACTGTAAAAAATAAAGTCGTCACTTCACAAGAAAAAAGCCCTCAAATCACTGTCCATGGATGACGACCTATAATATTGTCAAATGACAACCTTTTGCCCGTCAATGGGCGGTGGTCGATATGTTAGATGACGGCCCATAGACCGTCACCTGATCACAAAATCTTTCAGTTGACTATGGAAAGGTCGTCAGGTGATGACATATTATTTTCATATGACGACCTTTGTATAGACAAAATGCGATCCATGGGTCGTTAATTGAAGGCTTTGAGTCGTAAAATTACGAGCCATTTGCAGTAAATCGACCATGTAAAGGTTGTCAAATGACGGTGAATTAGTCGTCATTCATGGCAGTCATTTGAGGGCTTTTCTGTAATGTGACGACTCTTGAGGTCAATAATTTAGCCTCTACCCAGGGTAGGCTTACATAACTTAAAAATGGATCTCTCATCCGGATGAGGATAAAATTAACACAGTAAAGGAACCTATAGGATGGGGATAGGATGAGGAATAGGTTTTTAGCTATAGCTGGCCTTCCTCCGCGCAGTTCAAAAGGATAAATATTCTCATTGCAAAACGACATGTTGAATTTATGAACACGCGGGAGGCCTATGTCGTCATTCGCTGGATCCAGCACATTCGTGCGAGGAACTCGAAAGCAAATTCTCACACGAATACCAACAAAATAAATGATAGATGAACAAAAAATGATGCGCATCGCAAAGAAAACCAAGTACCTAAGAATTTAAAAAAAATGCGACTCGGTAGAAATTAAAGTTCCCGATGCTTGTAATTTTTGCTTTTGTTACGACTTCGAGAAATCATATTGTGTGAAGCAGAACTTTGCTCAGCAACGCTGAATTTTTGGTTCCACGAAGCAAAACATTTGTTTCAAGAAACGTTTGCATTTGGTGTTACAGAAGCCTGCACTTATTCCTTCAAGAGCCGGCGCAAAGATAAAAAAGACATTCTCGTTTCTATAAAAATTAAAGTTTCACAGCAGTTCTTCCTGCGACAGGTTGGTCACTTTGTTTTCACAGTACAAATCGGTTCTACATTTACCTGTTTTTTTTCTCTTGTAATCTGCTATGGTACGCGTAAGTAACCTAATCAACGATGCAAAATCCGTTCTGTAGAAATTAAAGTTTCATTTTTCCCTTTTTGCAGCCGCAGGCATTGTTTCCACATCAATGTTACAGATTTATGCCGCATTTCTCATTGCAACTCACATTGAGAGTCAACTCATCATCCAGTTCAACAGATGGATGCATCTCAGGCAACAATGGAAACAGAATAAGCGATGTGCATAGAAACGAAATTTTCGCAAACCAAATCTATCCATTGATCGGTCTGTTGAACCTGAAGATGAGTTGCAAATGGAAATACGGAGTCGGTTTTTTTATTTCGTAACACTGCCGCTCGTATTCCCCATTGCAACTCACCCTCAGGTGCAACTCATTAGTCAATTCAACAGAGAGATGCATATTTTGCAACAATGGAAAAGGATTCAGTGTTGTAAATAGAAATGAAATTTTCCCAACACAAATCTGTGCATTGAATTGGTTATTGGGTGGCACCTGAGGGTGAGTTGCAATGGGGAATACGGCCGTGCGTTTTCTTGGTCAATTGAAGATTTCCCTTCTTCCCTTGTTGCACGACGACACCCTAATAATTGTTGCTAGTAACATGAATTCGGGAAAAAATGTTAACGATGTGAAAAAATTCAGTGATTTTATATCAGAGAATTTTTTCATCCGCTGAATAAACATCGCAAAAAAGTGTCAGATTCAAAATGCACACAATACCCAGAGTCATAGAACGACGAAACGTCCGCCCTGTAGAAATTAAAGTTTTCCCTTTTCCCCTTTTGCAGCCCAGCTTAAGAAAAATTAACCGGCACTTAAATGATGAAACCGCAGGGCAGGATATCATCCACCTCTGAACGCGGCTGATTTTGTAAATACACGGTAACTCCAACACATCGATCAACAAAAATGGATCAATCTCGCATCTGTGCATTCAATAATCTGAATACGGTATTATTTTCCATAGGACATCGCTCGATATTTGATATCGAGAAGAAAATTTCACAGTATCACACAACTCTGCAGAACGCCACAGATTTCATGTGAAAGCTGTGTGAAAGGCAAACGCAAAGAAAAACAACGCAAAACAAATGGCGAAAATTCGCAACCGTTGGTAACACGCAAAACACATGCTGACTTCAAGCGTCCATTCCGAGAATGCGCTTAATGCTCCATCTTGCACGAACCACCATGCACAATGCGACGTGACCTCAGTCCGACCCCGACTTCAAGAGGGTGCCTGCCGCCCAAAACAAGACAAGCAGAATACCAGTGAGAGAGACACGAAGTACGAGAGCACGCAAGCTTCACTGCTGGTCTCTCTCGTGTGGTCTCTCTCCGCGCCTGCTCTGGTTTTTTCGTTGACGACCTTTTACAACCCCGATCGTGAGTTGACGGGTCTGCTTTTGAGGAGCGCTCACCTGACGGGGAGAATGTTCTGGCTGGACATATTCCGAAGGGGACGCATCGCAACTTGAGTGGTATTAAGTCGTCATTCAATTGACGGTTTTTTTCTGACCTGCGAATTGTCGTTTGTGGAGCACTTATGCCCCGTCGACAAGTTTTTCGACGGGGAAAATCTGCTCACTTGAGAACCATAAGGTCGTCAGGCACTTTTTTGTTTTTTCAGTGTATAGAGCTGAGCCAGCTCGGGTGCGACAGCTCAGTTGTATTCTGCGTTTTTTGAAATTTATCGGAAATAGAGTGAACTACCAAAAGTCAATCCGCGCACTCACGACAGTTTTATTGACTGCCTTTTAGGCCGCGTTTCCACAGGCGTTTTTAAATCGCGGCGGGTCGTCGCGACCCGCCAATGCGTGTCCAAATCAATGCTTTTCAAATGAGTGTGTTTCCACAGGCGTTTTTCCGGCGTGGCGATTTTTCTGTCGCCGTGAGTCGCCGCTTCCCCTCGGCGACTCGCTGCGACCAGTGACTCGAATTGTCGTCGAGAGTGGACGGCATTGCATTGAAGTGAACAGCAATCGCCGGTTGCTGTTTCCACAGGCGGCGAACAGCGCTGGATTTTTGTTGTCCATACACGCGTGCACTTGGTTATAGGAGTTTGTTTGCATGAAGTGTGGAACAGTTCTGTGCGGCCTGTTGCTGTTCTTCAGTGTTTTCCTGTTGTTGAAGATTACATTTCGCGATGACTTCGGTGTTGGTTGCCTTGGTTTCGGTTGAACACATTTTTTTTATCATTTGTTTTTCGAACATTTGTTTTAAACAGGTGGTTTGGAATGTTTATCTCGCATAGAGAAAACTTTTGCAGTTCGTTTTTTGATCGTTAAAATATTGGATGATGTGGAAAATATGGACACCGAAAAGGTTTTGGGTTTTTTATTCACCCACCATTGGTGCCAAACCTCAAAGGTCCACCGACAGCAACAGACTGCTTGAGATGAAAGCTTGGTGTGAGCGATCAGAGTGACGTCTATGCTAAAAAAACGTGACGTCTGGTGCCACCGATTCACTGGCACCAACTTCCGCAACAATTTGCGTGTATGAACAGCATAATCAAATCAGAGAGCACGCTCGAGTCGCGCAGAAGTCGCCGGAGGAAAAAATGCAAATCGCTGGTCGCAGCGACCCGCCGCGATTTGAAAACGCCTGTGGAAACAAAGCCTTAATTGGCATGACGGATTTAAAAACGAAAAAGGAAGCGAGTGAGAAAGAGACCGAGAGAGGGGGAGGGTGAGAGAGAGCTAGCGAGAGAAAGAGAGAAAGGGAGGGTGAGAGAGAGCGAGACAGAGAGAGACAGAGAGAGAGAGATTTACCGTTGTTCACCTCAGATTGCTCAGAAAAAGGAAAGAGAAAAAGCGATCATCCTTTGGAGGCCGTCTGTTGATGGCATGCCTTTCCTCCCTCTGTTTCTGAAGTGAAAAGGTTCGTGTTGTTCACGCCTTGTATCTGCCAAAATGGGCATTGTGTTTATCTGAAGGCCGACAAAAAGGGAATTGAACGGAAATACGGATACTGAGGCAGGCAACGAGATCAGATCAGAACGGACCATCTGCGGCATGGTCAACCGTCAACCCAAACAAAATGAAGAAGCTTTTTCCGCCGTGGATTTCAAAAAGGCAAGCCCAAATTAAAATGCAAAAAGGCCGATACACAGTGGAGCCCAGACTTTGAATAATTTCTTGAGATCGAAGAACTTCGGACGTGTGTCAAGACAGCCGACCATTTTTGGAAATTGACCCTTAAATCGAGTCACTTAAATTGTGCTGGATTTGTGCCAATTTGTGCCGCAAAAAATTTTATTTGTGCCGCGTCCGGAAAGCTGGAATTCCCACTTTTTTGATGGTCGGCTGTCTTGACGTCAAGACAGCCGACCACTTTCCAGAAATCGTACCAGCGCATTTCCGATCGGAAAACGCTTTATGCCATGAATTTGTGCTCTATTTGTGCAGTCCATAACCATCTACACATTAATTTGTGTCGCGTCCGGAAAGCTGGAATATCCACTTTTTTAATGGTCGGCTATCTTGACGTCAAGACAGCCGACCACTTTCCAGAAATCGTACCAGCGCATTTCCGATCGGAAAACGCTTTATGCCATGAATTTGGGTTACACTTCCATAAGCCTACCTACCACCGAAGCCGCCGAAGCCACCGAAGCCACCGAAGCCGCCGAAGCCGCCGAAACCACCGAAACCACCGACACCGCCGAAACCACCGAAACTTTGGCAGCCATCCGCCGAAGCCGCCGAAACTGTCGCCGAAGCCGCCGAAACTCCATCTGCAACGCGCCGAAGCCGCCGAAACCGAACCGCGGATCAAACACCCGCATCCGTTTTGGTTTTTGTTGATTTCTCCGTGTTTTTTTGGTTTTATTTTTTATTTTAATTGACAGCCGTTGGACTTGACTGACTTGACTTTATTTACGGATCGTTCATGGCCCTCGAGAATCTCTGACGCAAGTGGGAAAATAATCGTTCTTCTATACCCGATTTCAATTTTCTCCGAACCAGCAAGTAGGTGCAAACTTCATAAAACAATCCAACTTCAGTCAAGCCTTTTCAAGCGATCGATGATCTTGGCATGGAAATTGACCCCATCTCGTCTGTTTCACAGAACCCACCAACCACCCAGCAAGTAGGTTTCGGGATTTCCACCAATCACGAATCCAGTCAAAGCCCCGAACCTCCTATTCTCCCTCATTCAGATTTTTACCCATTTAATGTCACAGAAGACTCTATAGAAGAAAACCCCAGATTTGGTGTGTCTGTGAGAAAAATATCCCTGTCCGCGATTCCGTCTGCCCGTATGAACAGAGCTTTAGACACCATCCACGAAGGACTTTCGAAAAACCTGGAATCCACCGATTTTGTGCAACTCACCATTGATAACCACGGCAGAACGTTCTCGCAGGAACTCCCATTTCGCCGTTCAGACCAGTTGACACCTGAAGATCTCTGTCGGATGGTGGAAACTGGTCAGCAATCCAATGAGGACGCGTCGCTGGATAATATGGACATAACGTTGACAACTATACTTGCCGGTCTCCAAAAGGTTTCGGTCGAAATAACATCCCGATCAGAAGGGGTATTGCGCAAAAAGATACATTCCATAAAGCATGCAAGTCAATTATCAGAATAATGAATGAAGATCGCATATGTCCAGCTCGAGCATTAGTCGTTGCATTCGCTCATGCAGAACACAAAACAGGCGAAATGAACAAGCAGAAGAAATCAAAGTATGAAACACAACGACGTGGTCGACCGATGCAAGAGGATTAGCCAGAGCTAACGGCGAGCTTGCGAGATGAATCAATCGGCAGCCTGGAATCAGCACAGAAATTCCAGGATGTTTTACCCTCGAATACCAAATAAGAATATTCTAGAAACTAGAGTTTGGCCCAACATTGATTTTCAAAGGTCCAGCTGAAACATCGGAAAACACATCTCGCACTCCCATTTTCTTGGTTTTTGAAGACTCCCACTGTGATGTCTCAACTGCAATATCCACAACGCCTCCGGCCACCGACAAATATTGTTTAAAATGTTGTCTAAAATGACAAATTAAATAAAAATAAAAAATAAAACGAAAAACACGGAGAAAATCAACAAAAACCAAAACGGATGCGGGTGTGTGATCCACGGTTCGGTTTCGGCGGTTTCGGCGTGTTTCAGATGGAGTTTCGGCGGCTTCGGCGACAGTTTCGGCGGCTTCGGCGGATGGCTGCAAGAGTTTCAGCGGCTTCGTCGGATGACTTCTAGAGTTTCGGCGGCTTCGGCGGTTTCGGTGGTTTCGGCGGTTTCGGCGGCTTCGGCGGCTTCGGCGGCTTCGGTGGCTTCGGCGGCTTCGGTGGTAGGTAGGCTTATGGAAGTGTAACCTGAATTTGTGCTCTATTTGTGCCGTCCATAACCATCAACAGATAAATTTGTACCGCGTCCGGAAAGCTGGAATTCCCACTTTTTTAATGGTCGGCTATCTTGTCGTCAAGACAGCCGACCACTTTCCAGAAATCGTACCAGCGCATTTCCGATCGGAAAACGCTTTATGTCATGAATTTGTGCTCTATTTGTGCAGTCCATAACCATCTACACATTAATTTGTGTCGCGTCCGGAAAGCTGGAATATCCACTTTTTTAATGGTCGGCTATCTTGACGTCAAGACAGCCGACCACTTTCCAGAAATCGTACCAGCGCATTTCCGATCGGAAAACGCTTTATGCCATGAATTTGTGCTCTATTTGTGGCGTCCATAACCATCAACAGATAAATTTGTACCGCGTCCGGAAAGCTGGAATTCCCACTTTTTTAATGGTCGGCTATCTTGTCGTCAAGACAGCCGACCACTTTCCAGAAATCGTACCAGCGCATTTCCGATCGGAAAACGCTTTATGCCATGAATTTATGCTCTATTTGTGCCGTCTATTGCCATCTACACATTAATTTGTGCCGCGTCCGGAAAGCTGGAATTCCCACTTTTTTAATGGTCGGCTATCTTGACGTCAAGACAGCCGACCACTTTCTAGAAATCGTATCAGCGCATTTCCGATCGGAAAACGCTTTATGACATGAATTTGTGCTCTATTTGTGCCGTCCATAACCATCTACAGATTAATTTGTGCCGCTTCCGGAAAGCTGGAATTCCCACTTTTTTAATGGTCCGCTATCTTGACGTCAAGACAGCCAACCACTTTCTAGAAATCGTATCAGCGCATTTCCGATCGGAAAACGCTTTATGTCATGAATTTGTGCTCTATTTGTGCCGTCCATAACCATCTACAGATTAATTTGTGCCGCGTCCGGAAAGCTGGAATTCCCACTTTTTTAATGTTCATGACGTCAAGACAGCCGACCACTTTCCAGAAATCGTACCAGCGCATTTCCGATCGGAAAACGCTTTATGCCATGAATTTGTGCTCTATTTGTGCCGTTCATAACCATCAACAGATTAATTTGTACCGCGTCCGGAAAGCTGGAATTCCCACTTTTTTAATGGTCGGCTATCTTGTCGTCAAGGCAGCCGACCACTTTCCAGAAATCGTACTAGCGCATCTCCGATCGGAAAACGCTTTATGCCATGTTCGAAAGGAAAAAAGAAAAATACCCGGTGTTTTCTCTTTTGCCCTCCGTTTATTTTCTCAATATCGTGTTTTCGCTTTTTTCAGAATAACATTTCCATTCGGATAAAATGAGCTTTCAGTGATTCAAGAATGATAAAACGCTTCATTCAATAAAACATTCAAAATGACAAATGCATGAATTATCATTGGTTAAGCGAAGAAGCAAAACGCAATCATTTCCCACAAAGATCCACCCGGCGAAGAACACTTTTGTGAACCCGATCCATTACTGCCCGGTGATTTTGCACCAAGCACCAATTTTGCACCCGGTGATATTGCACCAAGCTAGTGCCGAAATTTGGTTCGTAATAATGGGTGAAGGAACTTAACTTTCGGAGATTAGTGGAAGATCTTGGAACCTTCTGCAACAACTATGCCTGCCCTCCCGACATCCTTTTTAGGAAACCCGGTTCCATCAACGTCTCCTGGCTTTCGATGTTGATCTAATTGGGTGATAGCCCAGTATCCGGAGCCCCGATTAACGGAGATGGGATTACAGGTTAAAAGATGGTGACGAGATCGACGAACACAAATGAATTGAAACAGTGACAAACAGATTAAAAACCAGGTTTAAAACTATCACAGCATAGTTGACTAGATCAATGGCGTTGGGAGTGGCAGCTTGTTTGAAAATCCGAGTGAAAAGTGAAAACGAAAAGGAAAACGAACTCGCAGCGCAGCAGATCTTTACGCTGGCAGCTTTTGCATATTTTTTATTTTCCCGATTTGATTCTTGTCATTGATAATGCTGGCGTTTAACAATTTTATGATGCAATATTTTTACAATTTCTGCACAATTTTACTCATTGAATTTTAAATTGCTATTTTATTGTTCATTGCGCTGTTTTTTCGGGAATGATATTGGCAGGCCAGAATCTACCCTGCGAGCAGGGCTAAGCAAGAGCAATAATGCTCTTGCATACCCCCACCCCCAGGTGAACCAGACATGGATGGTATAAGCGTGTCTGTGTTCAAGGAAAAGAACAACTTTAGCCACCCTGTACAAAAAATTAAGTGGAATTTTAAAAGCCTCCCTGTACGAAGCAGACTAATTTTTAAAATGACAATTATGCGTGAGGTGAAAAATGTTGCCATCTATCGGCGTAACTCGAAATATGAACTTGAAGCAACACGTGAAAGAACTTTTTCCCTTTAAAAAAACAGCATTGGCAACGCCAACCATTTTTGATTTTTTCAAAAATTCGAATTTCGTTTTGTAGCTATGGAGAAAATGCACTGCTCTTTCGTGAAGACTTTTTGAATTTTTCCCCTGCTCCTGAAAATCAAGAAAAGAAAATTCTTTTGGAGCAGAAAGTGCCATGCATGCCAAATGAAACGGTTTTTGAATTGATGGAAAACAGTAAATCAAAATTGAACCCTCCACCCGCGAGCGTGTTGACCCTTTGGAAGTTCAGGTCCTCCCTTCTGTACCACCTCACGCAGAGGGTAAATTGACAGAAACCGAAAGACCAAAACCTCCTCTAGGTCAACTTCACTGCATGAACGGGTAAAACGGAGTGTTTGAATGAGTGTGCCAGAGAAAATGATGGATTGATCCTTCACAACACCCTCACCCGCCCCTTCGAACCATCTCACGAAGAGAGTAAATCGCCGAAGAACGGAAGGAAAAGATCTTGATTCAGATCAATCCTCCAGGTGGCTACGACTCAAAAACCTAAAAAAATGTGGTCTGTGGTGTGAATGTGGTCTGTCGAAGCAGTGGTCTGTCAACTCACCTTTCCCCATAAGCGGTCCCCAAATATTTCATATCTTCGGCTTAAACAGTACAGTAGTGCGCCCTGGAATGAAATTCGCAGCACACTTACTGTAAACTATCCTCTGTTTTCTGCATTGGCCGCCTCGTGGGACCCGGATGGCTTATGGAACTTGCTCAAATCACTCATCTTAGACTGCCTGGCACTTATCCCCGAAAAGACGGTCAAATCTAACCCTGACTACCACTGGGTCGATTCCAGGCTAAAAAATCTTTATAATCGAAAGCGCCGGGCACTCCGTTTGTTCAGAACAACTGGCAGACAACGCTATCATCTTGACTACTTAGTTCTCTCCGAACAAATAGACGGGCATGTGCGATCTTCTTACAGCAAATTTGTCAC
>JASGXE010016788.1:0-15664 GCA_030068105.1 Sinentomon sp. SZTP_YWyxl
ATGATAACGGGACAACACAAGAATGCAGGTAATTTGAATTTACATTTGAAAATATCACATATCTCACATATCTCACGGGCGCGATTACCGAAACGTTCGTTGAAAAACCGATACAAACGACCCGTGTGAGTTTGGTTTGATTCGCATCAGCACTTTCCGATATTCCGAAAACAGTGAATTTTAAAAAATTCGATTGATTTGAAAGACACCAGTGTAGCGAACGGTTTAAATTTAAGGGCGTGGAATCCTCTGGCGAAAGGGCGAGCAATGGCAGCATCGTGTTTTTCGATGCGATGTTTCATCTTTTTCCAAATGACAACCCCCTATATCTTTACATAGCCATCGTCATATTATCGCCAACAAATGTGTGACGTATTTGAGTTCGAATCCCACAGTGGCGGGCAGTCAGGATGCATACCATGTGATCATGAGCAGAAATAAACGTGTCAATCTCATGCCACCGGCGTATAGTGCCAAGTCAAAACTTCGAAGAAACCGACCTTGAGATAACTATATCCTTGAAATCGCAAGATTGGCTCTTCAACTGCAATAGCCTTGTGAAACATCCGGACAATGTGACCCTCCACTCCTCAAACTGGAGAAAGCTCATGGTCGGAAAGCACCTTTGTGACCAACAGTTGATCATTCAAATCCGTGCTGCAAATTATTAATCCCGGCTGATGTTGGCAGATGGAGAAGCAGAATTTATTTTGAAAGGTGCCCCACTCCTTTGACAACATTCCTCTTGATCGAACGTCCGTTTCCTCCGTTGAAAAGAAAAGCACCATGTAAAAATTCCTGATTCGCTGGATGCAACGTTGAACGGTCTGAACAGCAGCCTTAACATCATCTGGGTTCACGAACCAGTACATTTGGCAAGTCGAACCCAATTGGCCAGAGCTTCTTGGTGACAGATTTCTTTGAATTGGCTGCATTGGCATGCTATCACTATAGCAATGATCAAACAAGCTTTCGAGATTAACTTACAAGTGTCACAGGTTTCTCTACAACGGCAGAGACCTCCATCTAAAGATCGCACTAGCACGACCGCCGTTGAATCAGAACATGTGTGCATCCCCTTGGGAATGTGGACGCGTACATCATGGTCAAAACACCGGATGCCAATATTCGACTCCATCCGGGAGCGGATAAATTTAACCATGACAGAAATTGAGCGGCCAGGTTGATGCTTGAGCTAATCGTGAGGTGTAGAACCGGGGACTGGCGGATCACAAGCGCCCACAAGGCCATTTTGTTGTGCTTCTGAAATTCCAAAACGTTGCAATGTTGCTGATGCTACCTGTGTTAAATCATCCGATGATGTGTCCTTAACTGGCGGCACGACAGTAACAGGTATCTTTTGTATGAAAAACGGAATATCCAACACATTAAAGGAAAGGGACTAGTTCATTCGCGTCATCTGTCAATCATCTATTGACTTTGGGATTTTTTTTCTGTTCCGTTTTACAGCAAAATGGCACATTCACACTTTGCCCAATATTCGCATTACACACTTCAAAGAAAAAGTCGTCTTGCGTCATCGCCAATTGTGCACCTGTCCAATAAACTGTGCTGTAGAAATGAAATTTTTATTCGCTTTGCAATTTCTGACCTTACAGCAGTCGCAAAACAAAGCCATTCGCTCCTTGTTTTACAAAACACATTTACCATTTTTGATATAGCGCGTCACAGCAAAGGAATTCGCTGCAAGCAGACGTGTGAGGGGACTCATTGTGATGGGCGAGAAGTTTTCCGAACATGCATAGACAAAAACACACTGTCAAGATCGGTCTCGTATTTCCATTTCATGGACACCCCGAAAGCATGCAAACGCAGTTTGGCATGGCAGGAATAAGGCAACACTCACATCATATAACATTATACCAGGATTGTATAGGCTGATTAATAAGTTAAACAGTTTTACAATAGATCGTACATGGACTTTGGACGTGATGTGTTTAGAAATTGACTCACCATTATCTTTGATTCTTTTGACCACCGTCCTTGACAGAAACTTCCTCCTTTTCTCTCGCTGAAACGCGTTTGAAAACGCGTTTCAGCTAGAGAAAAGAAGGAAGTTTCTATCAAGGACGGTGGTCAAAAGGATCAAAGATAATGGTGAGTCAGTTTTACAATTGCCTAACATGCCGTTAGATTTGGACGTGTGCTGTTCAATAAGTGACTCGAATTGGTGTGTTTCACAAGCACACATACTGCGGCAGCCAACATCTCAAGAACTATAAGGGGCAATGTGATGGCATCTGTCTTGGATCGCAGTAACGCTCCTTGTCCGATATCGCTTCAAAACATATCAGCTTGCCGCGCATCGAGAAACAATGTTGATTATTATTTATTTTTACCATATCGTTAGATCAAGTAAATTATCAACTAAGTTATAGTTAGTGCACTAACGCACTTCCAATCTTGAGGAATGTTCCCCTCGCCGATAATTTTGTTGAAAATGATAATAATTTAAAGAATGTGAAAAAGAAAATAATTTCTAACATTTTCAGCGGATATTTACCGAAATTGATTTTCATTGTGAAGGTTTTTGGCTTACTTTCGGCCTTCCACTGACACTCAAGATGTTGCTTCTGGATGGAATTTATCACTGATTACATTTATGTCATCATTCTATCGTTGATGCAACCGCATTTCATCGCCGATATGACCTTTCGTATTCGTTCCATGGAGAGGCAAAATATCCATGGACAAGAAAGACAACAATCTTGAATAACAACTGCTATTTTATCATATCAGGTATAGGGATAACTCACGAGGACCAAAGAAAAGCATGTTCAAATGCATGTACCGGACCACATACAGGTGACTGGTGGATTCAGGCAAATGAGGCTTTATCACCAAGGTAACACTTCCATATGCCCGGCCATCACCGCCTCCTCCGCCGCCTCATAACAGGCAACGGCCGCCACCGTCCGATAGGCCGCCTCCACCGCCTCCTGATAGGCCGCTTCCGCACGGTGCAGGCCGCCTCCACCGGGAGGCGGCGGAGGCGACCACATAGCGCGAGCCAACTCAGCCGCCTGTTTTTTTTTTCGTGTGTTGTTTTTGTTTTTCTCTTTCTGGAGCAGTGCGACTGGTTCAGTATCCGAACAATGAAAGCAGTAGGGTGCTCTGCGGCCGCAGTAGGGATGAAGCAGTAGGGATTCAAGCAAATATCGAACCGGGGACCGTCATTATGTCAGATTGTTGGGCTGCATCTCAAGGCCAAGATCAGGCGGAAGGAATTAACCCCTTCGCTGAAGTTAGATATATGGCGGTTTGGAGGATGATTTTTTATACGATTTGTAAACACCCGACTGCTATTTCTGATTCGTGATGTCATATCATAGTTGTCACAGAATGAAAACTACTGACGACACAAAACAAACAAAAAAAAAACAAAAATGAAATAAGAAAAATGAAAAACAAAGCCAAAAAATAATGAAATTCGGTTTCAGGTTACCGCCACCCGATATCGACCTCATCCGCCGCCTGCCGCGGAGGTAGCGGTAGCCTGACCTGAATGTGTGAAAAATCTGTGCAAGTACGAAGAACCTGTGGATAAGATTGTTCCGCAAAGTAAAACACAAATCACATAAAAAAATGAAATAAATAAATAAATCTAGATCGACCAAATTAAAAATTAGGTCAATAGATTATCGGACCCCATTCCCCATAACAACTCACCAACAGGACCAACTCAATAGCCAATTCAGTGGATTGCTTTATGTTTCTAAAATTTCATTTCTATGCACATCTCTTATTCCTTTTCCATTTTTGCATTGTATAGGTTGCATCCGTCTGTTTAACTGGCTGCTGAATTGACCCTGAGGGTGAGTTTCATTTCGTAATAAGGCCGCAAAAACAAAATTATTGCCAAAATGATAATTTCACACGGTGTGGTGTCGGCGGATCTCAAATTGCATAAATGACACGTTCAACTGGTGACGCATACCAGCAGAGATGGTCCACCGTTTACAAATAATACAACTTCCGGTAGCCAGCTTATCGTTCTTCAAAATGACGCTACTGGAATCAGTGGAATTGGATACGAATACTGCATTGATGGCAAATTCAACCAAGAAAACCAGCGATCCCACGATACAGCCAATGGCGCACGTTGCAAACCAGGGCCAGACGACTGTGAGCTTGATCGCATTCTCTTTCCGACCCGCTGTGCCCAAATCGTACAGCTTCAAAAATTCACCACTTGTCCTCCAGTTTGGAAATTCCTGGCGTGGCGGATCAGTTAGAATATTCTCCTCGATGATACCAGCATCCCTCATCCGAGTCAACCATTTGTTCAAAACTGGTGCGAAATTGGAACCATGGGGCAGAGCATACGTTGACCGAGCTAACTGAAGAGTTTCTTTTGAGATGTGGTAAGGAAAGCGGTCTGTCTCTTTCACATCTCCCAGGTTTACTAGAGTGCCGTTCAAGTCTAAGTTCACACCAATATAACTAAAGCACACCTGGGACGAGTTGTTCAGGTGATCAACACGAATGGAGTCGTTGGAGCCTGACATGAGACTGCCAAGTATTCTCAAGTATGGTTGCCGTAACTTTGAAAAGAAATCTCTTAAACGTGCTCCATATCCACTCGCAACAAAAGATAAGCGTTCTCTGTCATGGTAGACTTGCTCAAATGTGTCGAAAGGGGTGACCTTGCGCGGATTTGCCAGAACTGAGGTCACATTTGCCCTGTAGAGATTCGTTAAAACAAGGCAGCAGAATAAATAGATCATCATTGCTAGCTGCAGCGGTAGTGCCTTGTTTCTAATGCTGAAGTCTTGGATGAATAAACCTCTGATAATAATGGCACAACTGTCGAACATCCTCGTCAACTTGAAGGGCGCTGAGTCTATTATCCTCTTGCAAACTATGACGAAAATAGCAAGCAGAATGCATGACGAAAGCAAGCACAGCCATATCTTGAAACCAAACGATGTTATCAACGATATCCAGGGGTTTTCATGTTCAGGGTGAAGGGTAAAAAATCCGATGGTGTTGAAAACGACCGGTGTAGCGAACTGTCTAAACTCAAGTGCGTGGAATACTGTGGCGAACGGAAGAGCAATGTCAATCTCGTGTTTTTCAATTAGATCTTCCATCTTCTCGCTAACGACAAACTCCAATTTCTTAGAGATAACCATCCTCGTGTTCCCGTCAACGAATTGTATCACGTGTTTGATTTCGAAGCCCAAACTGGTTGACAGATCCTTCAGGATGCGTACCATGTGACCTTGGACTGAGATAAACGTACCATTTTCGTGCCACCGTGCGTAGTGCCTTGACATGTCTTCGAATAAACCGACCTTGAGATAACGGCCTTTGAAATCGCAAGACTGGCTCCTCAGCTGCAAAATTCTTGAAAAATCCGGACAACGTGTTTCTTCACTCTGCAAATTAGAGAAAGCACTTGGTCGGAAAGCACCCTTGGAACCAGGTGGTGGTCGCTTCTCTGTCAAGTCCGTGCCGTAAATCAGCAATCCAGGGTAACGTTTGCTGGTAGTGAGCCAGAATTTATTTTGAATGTCCATCCACTCCTTTGTCAACATTCCTCTCGATCGAACGTCCGCTTCCTCCGTTGAATAGAAAATCACCATGTCAACATTCCTAATTGGTTGGATGCACCGTTCAACCGTCTTAACAGCAGACGTAACATCCTCCAGATACATGAACCAGAATATTTGACAGGTCGAACCCAATTGGTCAGAGCTTCTTGGTGACAGAATTCTTTGTATTTGCATTGGCATGCTATCACTATAGCAATGATCAAACTTGCCTTCGAGGTGCACAAGTGTCACAGGATTCTGTCCAGCAATAGAGATCATCTCCTCAAGATCTCTTTCGTTCGTGCGACGTTGCACCAGAACATGCGTGCATTTCCTTGCGAGTTTCGACGCTTGCAACATAGCCGAAACAAAAGATCCAAGAATTCGGCTCTGTCCGCGAGAGGCTGAGTTGTTGGAACCCTTATTTGGTCTCAGAAATTGTGCTGTCAAATCAGGCTTTGAGCTTCCCGAGAGCAGAAGAACTGTAGACAGATAAAAAGCAAGAGCCCACAAGACCATTGTGTTGTTCCGCTGAAACGCCAAGAGGTTGCGATGCTGCCGGCGTAACCTGTGGAGAATCGACCGATCTTGTGTCCTTGACTGGCTGCAGGACAGTGTTGGAAATATAATGCATTGTAAACCGAAATGTCCAGCGCATCTATAAACGAAAGGGACTTTTTCATTCGCTTTGTCCGTCAGTCATCTATTGACTTCTGGTTTTATTTTCTGATCCGCTGTCACAGCAAAATGACACCTTCATACTTTACACAATATTGCACACTTCATATTAAATGCTTTACTAATGACTTGCGTCATCAATCATCATACCACTTGCATGATATTCGCAGGGAACTTAAGCTTGTGTATTATAAGCATGTTTCTCCAATTCTCAGGTGAGGATAATCGCATGCTGAACCTAATATAGCGAGGAGGACTCGAAAGCATGGAACGATATACACAAAATCCGACGTGTACCTTTCCTTTGTCAGTCCACTCTTGAGAACAGAATCAACTACTGGGTGGGACCAATTAAACTCTGAGAAGTAGAAGGCGCAGAAGCCATTGAGAGGAAAGCTGCCAGGTTTGATGCTAATAGGTTTCGAAGACTTCATAGCCCTTGTCCACTGTAATTAAAGACCTGGGATGGAGCTCACTTGCTCAAAGGCACAAATGCACGAGGCTTGCCTTGCTTTCGCACGTCTACTCATGTCCACCCGCGAATGGAATCCCTTTTTAACCGGCTCAAGTTCTATATGAAAACTGACGGTTAGGCCATTCCATTGGAAATATTATTAATTATACTATGTGGCTGCGAAACTCTCTTCGCTCCACGGCGACCGCAGATAGTGTCACTTCATCCCTAAAACTGGGTATTTCCGTAGTTTTTGCCTTCTATGAACACTTCACGTTGAGCATCGCTTTAATGAACCCTAAATGTGTTCCCGCGTGGATGGCGCAATGACATCAAAAGTTTTTCTTAACTTATTGCAGTTGCGAAAATTTTGAAAATCCCCAAAATCACCAATTTGATGTCAAACACGGCAGTTTTCAGATTTTTCCTGTTTTCAGCGGTGAAGAACGCTCCTGATGATTCCTAATTTTAACGGTTTCAGATAGTTTGGAAGTGTCCAATAGTTTAAATTGTGTCTAAAACACATTAACCACCCAAGGAAATAAATCCCGAGAAGATGCAAAAGTTTTTGGGCTTTCGGGATGTCAATAATAGCTGTATAAAGCGAAACCGTTCTGGAAAAAATGTTTTTTTTTTCTATGCATTATCGAAAAAAGTCTCACCCATCACAATTAGTCCCCATGCACACTTCAGCAGCGAATTTCTTCTCTGTGATGCACTGTCAAAAAATGTAAATATGTTGAAATCATGTCAGCGGGTCGCGTGTCGACAATGAACTTCTAAATCATAGTGATTATTTTCGGATGTAACTAACCAAAACGCTGAACCTGTTTGTGCTGCTTGTCTTGCTTGTCCTGCTGGAAACCTGCTTGTCCGGCTGGTAATGGTTAAATAGGTTAGGTTATTGTTAGATTAGGCTATCCTAACCTAAACTAACCTCACCTAACCTTAACCTAACCCTTACCTGGCCATTACCAGCAGGACAAGCACGACAAGCAGGAAAAGCAGGTTCAGCGTTTTAGTCACTTCCATTATTTTCCATCCCAAATATAAATAAAATGGTTACCATTATGTGGATACGACAACTCACACTTCTTGGATGATATTTTTCCTCCGCAAGACACGCCCAACGGAGTCACTAAATTCATTCCCGCGCAAGTGTAAATTTTGAGCATTGTTAGATAAAAATATTGGGAATTACACAGACTTCGGCTGAGATCTTCCAGACTTCGGCCAAGATCTTCACCTGCTCCACACAAATTTTCTTCAACGTGATATCGACACTTCGATCTATGCTGACGTGATGATCATAGGATTGTGACATTAAAATTAAAAAAGATCCTAAGGGGTAACATGCTAATTCGTCTCCCAGATGAAGTTCGAGTGAGTCAGTTAAATGGAAGCCGCTCTCGTGCTAACAAGGATTTAGTTCCCACTGTGAAGCTGAACACTTATTTCCATTAGGAATGAGTGTTCAGCTTCACAGTGGGAACCAAAAACTTGTAAAGAACTTTGAGAAAGCCCTTGCGGAGTGGAATTCTCGGCCCAATGGCTCTTCTTTGATCAGAAATTCTCCTGCTACCTAGAGGTTAGCTCAGTAAATTTTCTCGATTCTTGTGTTGCCAATCGACAATTTTTCCACCTGCCGATTTTCTGTTAAATCGTTTCGTCGTCTTTTCTTGTAATTGGTTTTTGTCTTTTTTGTCATTTTCAAATGTTTGCATTTATATCGCAAGCTGAAATATTAAATTCAATACAATACAATGCATCTAGACTCCAATATCTCGTCCATCTGACACAGTCCCCTGTAACCAGAACCTGATATTCAGCAGGCGAATGCTGTGTCTCTAAAATCATCTCTTTGTGATAAGGTTGAATTCATTTCAGACTGCTCTCCTTCAGCTCGTGTTCAATTCAATTCAATTCTCACATCGTCGGAGTTGCCTCCTTGAATATACAGGGTGATTCACAAAAACGACTACTTTCAAATAGGTTTTCTACATTGTTCGATACCCATATCGAGTAAAAACCGCACACATAAGTCCTAATCGAGGCGATAATGCGCATTTTCTACCTCAAATTAGCTTACCGCAAATTTTGGCCTTGCGATTTTGTGAGTCACCCTGGAAACATGCTAGGAGGCTCACTCCCCTGTGTGGTCTTAGGCCGCAACCTCCCATCTGGGGTGCACCCCGAGCGACGGCCTTCGGTAGCAGCGCAACCTTAAACATGCACTGCAGTACTTTTTTACCTCCTGAAGATTCAACGTTGCGGCATCACTTTTGTTAACCCTGAAGTGTGTTCCAAGCGAATGCGTGTGAAAGGTGCACCGTCATCATCTTGTCAAAGTTAAGATTTGCGCCAATTTTGAAAAAATCAAGAACATATCATAAGGCCGGCGTTTTGATACGTATTTTCCTGTTCTCAGCAATGAAAATCAGACCTGATACCAAATTTTCAAAGCAGAAAGAGGTCTGGAATTGCCCAGTTATTTATATCAGTCAGACATTCAGTAAGTCATGCAAGTAAATTTTATAATTACTTCTAATTTCTGAAGGAAATCCGGTAAAACGACATACGAAAAACGAAACAAGCAAAAAATTTTATGACAAGCAATCTATCAAACAAATAGATAGGTACCATAACCATAAAATAACAGTTCTTAGAAGAAAGCTACGCCAGCGAAGTTTCTTCATTGACCAAGGACTCGTTTGCCATTATTGGTCGAATGGCACATAGTCTAATGGCGAATTTCCATGAATTGCACATTTAGCAGCAACACGGGCATACCTACCAGAATGTGCCCAAACCTCTAATCGTCCAAAGGAAAGAATGTGGGTACATTATGTATGATATCATTTCTTTTTTGAAGCCAGCGACTGGTTTGTTTGCAAACGCTTGTTCACATGATCACAGTGCAAAGTGAAACGTCGAAGGTCGAGTAGCAAGCACGAAATCTCCGCCACCGATATTTCTGATGACGTACGAATAAAAACAGCGCATCTTCCTTCTGGAATTGAATGCAGACAAAAAATGTTCGTGTACAGTGCTGTGTATACTGGCGGCGGAAAAAGATTGCCCATACATGTGATAAATTTCCATTCTTGAGATTTTAGCAAAAACTCCATACCGTAGAAATAAAAGATCCTATTTCATCACGAATGTCAAAATCTGACGCATCTCGAAAGCTCCGTTGCAATTTGACGCTTTAATTTCTATCAAATGTATAAGAGTAAAAAGAAAGAAAAAAAAGTTTCGGAGATAACAGTTAAATGGGAAAAACACATGTATGAGAAATCTTTTTCCGCCGCCACCACACAAATCACTGCGATTGATGCGATTTACCTAAAAATCCGGACAACGTGTTTCTTCACTCTGCAAACTAGAGAAAGCACTTGGTCGGAAAGCACCCTTGGAACCAGGTGGTGGTCGCTTCTCTGTCAAGTCCGTGCCGTAAATCAGCAATCCGGGGTAACGTTTGCTGGTGGTGAGCCAGAATTTATTTTGAATGTCCATCCACTCCTTTGTCAACATTCCTCTCGATCGAACGTCCGCTTCCTCCGTTGAATAGAAAAGCATCATGTCAACATTCCTGATTGGTTGGATGCACCGTTCAACCGTCTTAACAGCAGACGTAACATTTACCTCTGGATTCACGAACCAGAATATTTGACAAGTCGAAACCAACTGACCAGCGCTTCTTGGTGACAGAATTCTTTGTATTGGCATTGGCATGCTATCACTATAGCAATGATCAAACTCGCCTTCGAGATTCACAAGTGTCACAGGGTACTGTCCAGCAGCAGAGATCATCTTCTCAAGATCGTTCTCGGTCGAACGCCGTTGCACCAGAACATGCGAGCATTTCCTTGCGAGTTTCGACGCGTGTAACGTGGCCGAAACAAAAGATCCAAGAATTCGGCTCTGTCCGCGAGAGGCTGAGTTGTTGGAACCCTTATTTGGTCTCAGAAATTGTGCTGTCAGATCAGGCTTTGAGCTTCCCGAGAGCAGAAGAAATGTAGACAGATAAAAAGCAAGAGCCCACAAGACCATTGTGTTGTTCCGCTGAATCTCCAAGAGGTTGCGATGCTGCCGGCGTAACCTGTGGAGAATCGACCGATCTTGTGTCCTTGACTGGCTGCAGGACAGTGTTGGAAATCTAATGGAATGAAAGCGGAAATGTCCAGCACATCTATAAACGAAAGGGACTTTTTCATTCGCTTTGTCCGTCAGTCATCTATTGACTTCTGGTTTTATTTTCTGATCCGCTGTCACAGCAAAATGACACCTTCATACTTTACACAATATTTGCACACTTCATATTAAATGCTTTACTAATGACTTGCGTCATCAATCATCATACCACTTGCATGATATTCGCAGGGAACTTAAGCTTGTGTATTATAAGCATGTTTCTCCAATTCTCAGGTGAGGAAATCGCATGCTGAACCAATATCGAGGAGGACTCGAAAGCATGGAACGATATACACAAAATCCGACGTGTACCTTTCCTTTGTCAGTCCACTCTTGAGAACAGAATCAATACTGGGTGGGACCAATTAAACTCTGAGAAGTAGAAGGCGCAGAAGCCATTGAGAGGAAAGCTGCCAGGTTTGATGCTAATAGGTTTCGAAGACTTCATAGCCCTTGTCCACTGTAATTAAAGACCTGGGATGGAGCTCACTTGCTCAAAGGCACAAATGCACGAGGCTTGCCTTGCTTTCGCACGTCTACTCATGTCCACCCGCGAATGGAATCCCTTTTTAACCGGCTCAAGTTCTATATGAAAACTGACGGTTAGGCCATTCCATTGGAAATATTATTAATTATACTATGTGGCTGCGAAACTCTCTTCGCTCCACGGCGACCGCAGATAGTGTCACTTCATCCCTAAAACTGGGTATTTCCGTAGTTTTTGCCTTCTATGAACCTTCACGTTGAGCATCGCTTTAATGAACCCTAAATGTGTTCCCGCGTGGATGGCGCAATGACATCAAAAGTTTTCTTAACTTATTGCAGTTGCGAAAATTTTGAAAATCCCCAAAATCCCATTTGATGTCAAACACGGCAGTTTTCAGATTTTTCCTGTTTTCAGCGGTGAAGAACGCTCCTGATGATTCCTAATTTTAACGGTTTCAGATAGTTTGGAAGTGTCCAATAGTTTTAAATTGTGTCTAAAACACATTAACCACCCAAGGAAATAAATCCCGAGAAGATGCAAAAGTTTTTGGGCTTTCGGGATGTCAATAATAGCGTATAAAGCGAAACCGTTCTGGAAAAAATGTTTTTTTTTTATGCATTATCGAAAAAAGTCTCACCCATCACAATTAGTCCCCATGCACACTTCAGCAGCGAATTTTTCTCTGTGATGCACTGTCAAAAAATGTAAATATGTTGAAATCATGTCAGCGGGTCGCGTGTCGACAATGAACTTCTAAATCATAGTGATTATTTTCGGATGTAACTAACCAAAACGCTGAACCTGTTTGTGCTGCTTGTCTTGCTTGTCCTGCTGGAAACCTGCTTGTCCGGCTGGTAATGGTTAAATAGGTTAGGTTATTGTTAGATTAGGCTATCCTAACCTAAACTAACCTCACCTAACCTTAACCTAACCCTTACCTGGCCATTACCAGCAGGACAAGCACGACAAGCAGGAAAAGCAGGTTCAGCGTTTTAGTCACTTCCATTATTTTCCATCCCAAATATAAATAAAATGGTTACCATTATGTGGATACGACAACTCACACTTCTTGGATGATATTTTCCTCCGCAAGACACGCCCAACGGAGTCACTAAATTCATTCCCGCGCAAGTGTAAATTTTGAGCAGTTGTTAGATAAAAATATTGGGAATTACACAGACTTCGGCTGAGATCTTCCAGACTTCGGCCAAGATCTTCACCTGCTCCACACAAATTTTCTTCAACGTGATATCGACACTTCGATCTATGCTGACGTGATGATCATAGGATTGTGACATTAAAATTAAAAAAGATCCTAAGGGGTAACATGCTAATTCGTCTCCCAGATGAAGTTCGAGTGAGTCAGTTAAATGGAAGCCGCTCTCGTGCTAACAAGGATTTAGTTCCCACTGTGAAGCTGAACACTTATTTCCATTAGGAATGGTGTTCAGCTTCACAGTGGGAACCAAAAACTTGTAAAGAACTTTGAGAAAGCCCTTGCGGAGTGGAATTCTCGGCCCAATGGCTCTTCTTTGATCAGAAATTCTCCTGCTCCCTAGAGGTTAGCTCAGAAAATTTTCTTGATTCTTGTGTTGCCAATCGACAATTTTTCCACCTGCCGATTTTCTGTTAAATCGTTTCGTCGTCTTTTCTTGTAATTGGTTTTTGTCTTTTTTGTCATTTTCAAATGTTTGCATTTATATCGCAAGCTGAAAATTAAATTCAATACAATACAATGCATCTAGACTCCAATATCTCGTCCATCTGACACAGTCCCCTGAACCAGAACCTGATATTCAGCAGGCGAATGCTGTGTCTCTAAAATCATCTCTTTGTGATAAGGTTGAATTCATTTCAGACTGCTCTCCTTCAGCTCGTGTTCAATTCAATTCAATTCTCACATCGTCGGAGTTGCCTCCTTGAATATACAGGGTGATTCACAAAAACGACTACTTTCAAATAGGTTTTCTACATTGTTCGATACCCATATCGAGTAAAAACCGCACACAAAGTCCTAATCGAGGCGATAATGCGCATTTTCTACCTCAAATTAGCTTACCGCAAATTTTGGCCTTGCGATTTTGTGAGTCACCCTGGAAACATGCTAGGAGGCTCACTCCCCTGTGTGGTCTTAGGCCGCAACCTCCCATCTGGGGTGCACCCCGAGCGACGGCCTTCGGTAGCAGCGCAACCTTAAACATGCACTGCAGTACTTTTTTACCTCCTGAAGATTCAACGTTGCGGCATCACTTTTATTAACCCTGAAGTGTGTTCCAAGCGAATGCGTGTGAAAGGTGCACCGTCATCATCTTGTCAAAGTTAAGATTTGCGCCAATTTTGAAAAAATCAAGAACATATCATAAGGCCGGCGTTTTGATACGTATTTTCCTGTTCTCAGCAATGAAAATCAGACCTGATACCAGTGGCGTGCGGTGGGTGCCAAATGCAGGCAGGCACTTTGTCTAGCGCACTGTACCCGAAGATGCGTTGCGCGAAGCGCAACCCGGGGGAGGGGTCGGGGAGGGGTGTCCCCCTCCCCAAAGGGAAGAAATTTAGAAAATGGAGCCTCAAAAGTGCTCAGATTGCTCATTTTTTTGAAAAACTGAGCATTTTTTCACAACTGCATGCATCCAGTTGAATAGCAGTCACTGTGTGGACGACATGTTTCAGTGATCTAAAAATATAATAATGCGATGGATTTGTTTTAAATTTCAAAAGAATATTGCATACGCAAGAAAAGCCCAGATGGGGGCAGAAAGTTCAAGCCAATTTCAGGCTTATCGGATAAAATTGATGGTTTTCAAGCATTGACAATGTTCCACTGGAAAATAAAGGCATCAGCGGACCGCAGAATTTGCAGAAAATTATCCGAATAATTCCGAACAATGTTGCGGTTCCATTTTGTTGAACATTTGAAATTGCGAAATGACTCCTGATTGGAATTTGCTCATGCATTCATTCCAAATCAAAACTGCGTAACTTCGCACAAGCCAAATCCAATGTTTCCCTTTTCCGTTTCCCATTCCCCCTGAATCAACACTGGGCCCAAATGACATTCAAAAGGTGCAGCAAACAACATGCCTTTGGGCGAAGCGAGGTTTGCATTCATCGTAGGCTCGCCTGCATCATTTTCATCACAGCAGATGCCTGTGATCAGCGACAGCGAGCAACGCGAGCAACAACGACAACAGAGCAACACTCGACAGAGATGCAGCCGGAGGCAGATTTGAAAGTGCCTCCTCAGCAACATGAACTGCTGCACTTGCGGTGGGTGAATTCACCCGGCGGGATGGAGCGGCATAGGCTTTATCCACGATCAACTTAATAAAAAGATCTCAGCACTGTGACGTCAGGACTCCGCGCACCTCCGAGCGGAGGCCGATCGATCGGGATTGCTCTGTTGCAGCGTTGCGGCGAACCGCGGTGCGATGCCCACAGAAAGTCAAATTTCTCCTGAACAAAGCGACGGTTTTTGATGCGGCTTGCTGTGGTGCAAAGCTGAAAAATGAGCGCTTCCACACATGTATAATGATCCCAACCTTTCGTCGGGTAAAACTCTAAACCATTTGAGTAACAAAAGTGCTCAAATTCCGGTGTTATAAAATTCCGGGTTCCTGCCAGGCATTTTCAAAGATTGTGCAATTTTTTCCGTTACAACATGGTTACAACCAGCGGAAGAGTTGTAGAGGATGCCTTCTAGTTTCCAAAAATACCAAAATTGTTGAATTGAACACCATTTGGCAATTTTAAGGCCTGGGAATCGCGGCCTCTTCCCCGCTCAAAAACGAAACGATGCATCGTTTCGTTTTTGAGCGGGGAAGAGGCCGCGATTCCCAGGCCTTAAAATTGCCAAATGATGTTCAAATTCAACGATTTTGGTATTTTTGGAAACTAGAAGGCATCCTCTACAACTCTTCCGCTGGTTGTAACCATGTTTAACGGAAAAGAATTGCACAATCTTTGAAAATGCCTGGCAGGAACCCGGAATTTTATAACACCGGAATTTGAGCACTTTTGTTACTCAAATGGTTTAGAGTTTTACCCGACGAAAGGTTGGGATCATTATACATGTGTGGAAGCGCTCATTTTTCAGCTTTGCACCACAGCAAGCCGCATCAAAAACCGTCGCTTTGTTCAGGAGAAATTTAACTTTCTGTGGGCATCGCACCGCGGTCCGCCTCAACACTGCAACAGAGCAATCCCGATCGATCGGCCTCCGCTCGGAGGTGCGCGGAGTCCTGACGTCACAGTGCTGAATTTTTATTAAGTTGATGTGTTTATCGCATCCCCCCC
>JASGXE010016789.1:0-11160 GCA_030068105.1 Sinentomon sp. SZTP_YWyxl
ATCGAGGGCTATCTGCCATACGAAACTTTACCCATTTTGTCAAAAATGATAACGAACTGTTTGAACAAGATTTATTCTTGTTATTCTTGGTGAACGCCCATCGCAAATCTGACGACGGGCCGACATGGTGACTTTTAACTTCCGAATAACTTCTAACTGTAAGAATATTCGCTGCGTATTTTAAGGAAATTACTCTTCAGTCTACTATTTCATTGTTGCGCTTGTTTACCCTTGAATTCATTACAAATCGTAGACAGACTGCTGATGCCAATACGTATCGGCAATCAAACAAGGCGAATCGTCTTTCCTTACAGGACCAGACATATAAATTTTACTATCTTTGATAAGCGGCTCAGTTATAGTATAGGCCGATAAGATAGATGTTGTAACATGCATCCGGCAAAGCTCAAATTCGTTTCCGAAGGCACTTCCATCTCAAATAAGCTCAAATCATCGTGCGAGCTCGTATTACAGCGCAGCTATAGCGTCCCCAGAATGTCAACATGCGTCTTCGTTGCGTGACCCAATAAAAAATCCTGTTCCAAACATGCACGAAATGCAAGCAGGAATAATAAGTCAGGTCAGCCGATGTCCGGCTTCAAACAGCATTTTTACGCGGTGGCCAAGAATTCGGTCACGAGCTGATTCAGTGGGAAAAACAAATCCTGCAATCACAGCACAATTTCAATGGCATTCGTTTCTGCAGTACGTAAAATCGCTGACTATACCATTGTACAGTACGCGGCAGGTTGCAGTACCAAAACTCAAGCAGGAACACTGCATCCTCATCCGCGCCTTACACGTACCTTGGAACACTCTGCAGTGACGAAGCCCCAATGTGGAAAATACATTCCTTATCAAAAGTCTTCGAGCATATAGGAGTTCATTATTAACTCAGGCGCCATTTAAAATCAATGGCAGCATGCGCTGGCAAAATATCATGACACTCGTGTGAGGCGTGAAGTTGCACCAAGCCTTGTTGAAATGTTCGAGGACTTTTGATAAGCGCCGTAAGCTCGTATTGTTGGCCCCGTGTAAAAATGCAAGCACTGCGAGCCCCTATGAGTTCAGGTGGAGCAAGAGTCCATTCTCGCTCTTTGTATCATGTGAAACGGGCTGATTAGCGATATGGCTACAATGATATGGCTTCGTGTGTGGGCGCGACTCCAATCAGTGCTTCCTGAGGCACGCTTAGCCGTCGAAACTCCCCTGAGAACTGCTTTAATTTTTGACATACCCTTAACCGTTTTTTGTCGCAGTCGATAACCGGCAAAATGTTCGGGGAAATCACGCGCTAGGCCGTGTTGAAAGTAGCTACATGCAGTCGAGTGACAACTTGAGGACAACGCCCACATTTACATCCGCTTCTCACTTCTCTATATTTACAACCAATTCGACCGTTAATCCAGGAAGTGAGGCCAATTTTGGAAGGCAGCCGTAACTGACAGCTTGTGACGGTTACTGCAGGGACGACACAATTCAAGTTGGTTGATTGAACAAGAAGCAGAAATTTGTTGTTTGCACTACAGCTTAGTAGGTAACCCTTTTTAAAGGTCATTGGTAAATTATGTAGAACGATCACGAAATGTCACTGCGAAACATTTAGGGGACAACTGTTTTAACATGCAGGGAGGCAAGAGTGTCAAAACATGGAACCGAGTGAATGGTTATGTATTTTCCACTTAGACAATGCAACTACTTATTGCAGCCAGGAACTAAAAGAATAAAATTATCAGGTTTGTTTGGGCGTGCAAAGATATTTTCTTTCAACACGCCTTCAGGCACAATGTCCATACATCGAAAATCAAGCCAAACCCATTTGGGCCGTTGTTCCGCCCGTTTTCATTTGGTCAATTGCGAATCAATTGTCCGTCGGGTGATTGCGAATGGCATCATGTTTTGTTTTATTGTTTTACAGTGATGTTGCTAATGTTAATATCTGGACGGCGTCCTCCTTGCCCATGCAAACCAACCACAAGCGTCGAAAACGGGCGGATCCCCAGCCCCGGAGTGTTGCTTGACTATCCCCGCACTTTTGCGCAGATGCGCTCAAAGCATGTTTCTTCTGGATTCACTGCATGACCATTTCCTAATTTTGGAAATCGAAACTTTGCAAAGCTGACGAGGAAAGACGGCTGGTTTTAACAGTGCCAATTCCTTTTTTATCTGATGTCGCTTAACAGAGTTATTGACTATCAAATCTCTCTGTTTTTAAACTGGAATAATTTCGATTTCATATTCATCACAAATTCGATGATCTGTCGTCCTGTTATTCCGAATAGCAGGGCGACAGATCACCGTCGCACCCGGCATCCTCACCGGGTCGGGAAACTTTGATCCGAAAAACTTTAAGATCGAATGGCGCTAATCTCGTAAATTCTTCACCAAACCCAAGTTAAACCGACCTAACCTGATCTGACCTGACCTGACCTTACACTAGACTATCCCAACCAAACCTAACCTCTCTTTACCTATTCTAACCTAGTTTAAAGCCATTCGCACTTAAAGTTTTTCGGACCAGGTATGTTGCCCCTCCTTACCCGTGTGGCGTGTGAACCAGTCATGCTGGGTGTTGTACTGTTTTAAACCAAAATTGTAATTCAAATGGGTTTTCTCATTGTTGCCTTGTATTAGTGCGGAACGACTGCACCTCGAATACATTTGCAGACCACTCTGCTCTACAGGGTGGCCCAAAAAAAAGGTAACCGAAAGTTTGTAGCCAAACGTGTGTCAATTTTTATTCAAGCGAAACAACTTTAAAACCGCACGATTGTGTGGTCTTTTTCCGGACATTCGAGGTTCTCTTTTACAACAATCTGCTCAGCTGTTCAGCTGCTGTTGAGAAAATGTTCGAAATGGTAGCCTTCAGCATCTCTCACTGTTGCCACATTATCTGAAGTTGTCCATCACCACTTGGAGATTTCCCGACTGAATAATTTCCGATTAAGTGAATGATTTTGTGCCACGAATGCGGAAGAGGTCATGAACATCAGGTCCGCCAAAAATGGTTTCTTTTATGTCGCCCCCAAGGAATCAATGTAAGTTTCGTCGCTGACCCAGCAGTTTTTGAGTGGAAAGTTCTGGCGCTCCTTCACAGCAATGAGTTGTTTGCAGAAGAACAGCCTTCAGAGACAATCTGGAGGGGTCAGAACCTTCAACTTTTGAATTTTATGGGAGAATGCCTCAACCTGCTACAAGATCCACTGCAAATGTGACTCCGGGAGTTCTAATTCGCGCTACATTCGGCGAAGACTTTATGGGCGTTGCTCAACTCCTGGATGACTGTGATGACATTTTCGTTCATTCATCCATGCCCGAGGGCAGCCAGAGTGCCAGCGGTCATGATTTTGAATTCGGACCGAACCCAAAGCACGGAATGTGGCTACCAGATGCAATAATTTGTGTCTGAATGAGGCATAACTGTTAAAATTTGCTTCAAAGACAGCACTAGCTTTCCGAATGCTCGGCCAACCACATGCATATGTCCACAGGATAAAGTTTCGGTGCTCATCGACAGCAAAAACATGCAACACACTGCACCAATACGGCAACATTCCAAATTTTTGTGTTGTGGAACATCTTTTAAGAGCACCTTGACAGAAAAGACTGAAAACACATTTTTAAACCATGCAAAGCCTGCATGAGTAAACCTGACAATTTGGGTTACCTTTTTTTGGGCCACCCTGTACAGTGTGTTGCAAAAAAGATGTCACACATACAGGGGGAATGGGAGATGATGAAAACCATTTGCAAAAAAGGTGTCACACATATGGAGACTTAATGGAAGATGATGATTTCCTTTGAAAATACCTGTCACACATATTGGCTTAGATGGGACATAAACCAACCAGAATCATAAATAAGTATCGACGTGATAATGACAGCACAATGATTCTTGTTTGGTTTGTTGTCCCATCTAAGCCAATTGTGTGACAGGTATTTTGCAAATGAATCATCATCTTCCATTAAGTCTCCATATGTGTGACACCTTTTTTGCAAATGGTTTTCATCATCTCCCATTCCCCCTGTATGTGTGACATCTTTTTTGCAACACACTGTACTTGCAAACAAAGAAATTTTGCTTTCATTGCTCGTTTGATCTTTCTCCGACGATAGCTGTGTTGCTAGATTTTCATCACTTCAACAATGATTCCGGAGCCATTTTAGTTTGCACATCTTCGAATGGAGTTTACGTCACTCAGCACTGTAGAAATTAATTTTCTGCTCATCATTTGATCTTTTTCCAACAATGTTGTTGCAGATCACTGCAACAGTGATTTGGGAGCCATTTTAGTTCGCATATCTTCAATACGAATAGAGCGTTCCGCAGCACAGCAGAAATTAATTTTCTGCGTGCACCTTTCCTTGAAATTGACCACCGCGAAAACTTTCCGTATTTGGGGCGATTTATTTCTTTCCAAGAGGATTAATTTAGTCCGTTACTCGGCTAAAAGTCAGTGGATCACTGAGTTTCCTCGAAACCTCGCAAGCGGACGGGACAGAGCCTTTTTTCTCATTTCAAGGAATTCTTTCACCCTTGAAATTACTCATTTTTGCCTTTTTTTGTCCCTGGCCTGCAGTTTTATTTTTCGCCGCAGGGTGTACTCAAAATGAAGAGCCAAATCTCTCGGTGGAATCTCCTTGTCCTTCGGGCATTTTAAATATAATGGCGGCAAATCCACAAGGGTCAGCAGCTGAATTTTCAACCTCAAAGGGTGCAGCTTTTCTGCTCTTGGTTGGCAGTGTTAAATTTTTCTGTTGTCGGTTCGGATCTTCAGATTACAGTAAAATAATTCTGACTAATGAATTTAGAATGACTTTCAACTCGTCAGTCGATTCCTTGAACCCTTCAGTCGGGAAAAACGGGTTCTAAAGTCAATATTTTTATGTAGCGGCGGTAATAAAGAAGTTGGGTTGTTTGTAGATACCCCATCTTTTTGCACACACGCCCTCACATGCAGCTGATGTGACCGCTGCAAACGCGCGCAACATCATAGATTATGCATCCCGCATTTGGGACTCCCCTGTCCTGCACAGCTGATATCTCCTTTCTAATTTTGTTTTCACCCATTTTCCCCGCCGTTGGCCACCCTTTCCGAACCCAACGCTTTCTAATAGAAAGTCCTTTGTGCCAGTTATAAATCCTCTTTCTAACAGAATCACCCTAAGACTTTTACGGGGTGTTCCTCACCTTATTTGCTGCACCCGCTTTTCATTTTTCTGCACATTAGTCCAATTTTCCAATGAAAACTTGTGGATTTTAGTTGAAATTGCTGGCCGCTTGCAGGCCCCGCAAATTGTTTTCCAAGGTGGTTACCCAGGTTACTTATTGCAGAATCGGCGCAAATGTTTTATCGTCGAATTTCTTTGTCGGAATTTACGAGTAATTTGTAAAGCAAACTCGGGAAGAAATGAAGAGAAAAGTGAGAAAACATTGCCGTCTGCCTCCACGCAAACCGAGTGGAATGCTTTTCGGCGGGTCTCAAGGAAGTGAAAACCAGGAAATTGCTGCAGATTCGAAAATTAGATAAGATTGATGCAAGTGTTTTCTCCATAAGTCAAAATTATTTAGCGATTGACGTAGAAATAAAAGTTCAACATTGCAGCAAAGGTATAAAAAGGGAAACTTTTATTTCTGCGGAGTTGAGTTTTCTCAGAATTTCGTCGTCGTCACATTTAATCACATGTTCTTTTCATGTATTTTTGTACTTTTTATACTTTTGCAAAGCGTGTATTTTGTGTCTGCTTTTTCATGTAGGTATACTTTTCCATGTATTCATTAATTTTATCACGTGTACATTTTCAACTGTACATTTCCGCATGCAAACTTTTCTCTTTGTTTCAACAATCGAACAAAGTCTTCAAATTGTTGTGCGGATATAGCCAACCAATTTACATATACGGTCACACAAAAATATTTCTATATCTTTCGAGTTTTAAAAGTATTCCATCTGCAATGCAGGGGGGACAGGTCCCAAAGGGCCAGCATCAGGAGTTTGGCAAGTGATGCATGAAACAACTTTTTGGGATTTGCAACTTTTGAAAGACCAGTTAAACCTCTATAACATTCGTAATTTCGTTGATCGTCCAACCTCACATGTTCACATCGCCCCACAAGTATTTGAATAAACCATTGAACAGGTGTAATGTTGATTAGGCAGACTCGAGAAGACGTCCTAATGTGGCAATTTTCTTTTCCTTTCTTTAAGTTGCAAACTGTGTCTGACTGGATCAAAGATCTCAAACCCAACCACATTTTTGGACAACAGAAAAAGTGTAGAGTAATGCTCCCATCTGAAGAGCTGATCAAAAGTCCAGTTCCATGCATGAGCAATAGAGCACAGAAATGGGAAAGACACTACGGAAAATGTCACCTCATTTGTGGAAACAATTTTTGCTTAGTGTGATTTTTGAAAAGTTGCGTCAATTGCAATTTTTTGTCAAAGAACCGTTTTTTCTTTGAGGTTCAGTTTTCAGGCATATCAACTTTCCTGCACGTGGATTCGTTTTATCCCGTGGTCGCATTAGCAAAGAGACCAGCCATGATCAATTTGTTTCCTGGAAAAAAGACCTTTGTAAACAACCATGTAGACCTGATGCCGCGGTTTGAATTAAGCTGCAAAGCGGATTCCGGCGGTGAATTTCAGCAATTCATCCTCGTTGAAAAACCGCAATGCTGTCTTGGCAAAAACCGCAGACCGTGGGCCGCAGCACAAGGAAAATATGCTACTTTTTGCTGTCCCAGCGAAAAGTACATCCGCTTTGTGAGCTTCTCGCGGCGTTCTATTTTCGCAGTCCTTTATCAGCAGAGAATCCTTTCTTTGGAGGCAGTTGTTTACCGGCGAGTCAAGAAAGTTTCATTCTTGCGTATTCTTCAAATTTCGGCCCTGAACCGTCGACCCTGTGCACGCCGGCGTCTGATAAAATGCCTTTGAGGGGCTGTAAAATTACTCGATTGACCTTAGCCATAAAAAGACGTCATGTTTTCTTTCGGCCAACGTGCGCCATGAGGCAATCCCCAACCGTCCTCGCCTCTTTTACCGTCTACCGCCTTTCGTTGCCATGGTTACCGGCTTTTATCGCTTCCGCCATCGACAGATGGACTATTTCTGTAGGCAAAATGCTTCCGAAAGTGTAACGGAATGTTCGACCGCGCTCATTGTGTTTTCGGAATTGCAGCTTGGATGAATGCATTTTCGGTTGCAACATGGCACGTGGATGGAACTCAATCATTGCCCCTTTTGAAACCTTTTTCGTTCGAGCTGCATACGGGGTGTTTAACTGAAGGTTGGGATTGTTGTGCCCTGCTTTGCACTGGTATTGACACGCTCATGTAGGTCTCCCATATCTCCTCTGATTAATTGCATTTAGCGATTGCATTTTTCGGCAATCCGATTGGCTTCCATCTTGCGAAAAGTGAAATTTTGTGAGCCTTCCTACATCGAAATTTCGTTTAGAAAACGAAAAGGGGAACGGTGCATACGTTCAGCAGAGTTTGCAGAGCCACCATCCATCATGTATCGAAGATCTAACTTGTTAGCAGGAGCTGCACGTGGCCGGACCGTGGCCGGACCGTGGCCGGACCGTGGCCACTCGACAAAACAGGCTGGCTTCCCACAAACGACTGGTGTGTGCGCCAGAAGGGCTCCCGCACTCAGCTTGTGGCTGAACGTTTTCCAATTTCCGTGTCATTTTCTGCCAGTTTCAAAGCCAAAAGCCTCAACAAATCACAAATCACCCCTTTTGGTAGGCACCACACAAGCACCAACAGAACAAATGCGGTGACCGCAAAACAATACAAACCAAGCTACACTCTAAACACGAAGTTCGGTTTGGAACACTATGTTTTAACATGGGCTTAGATGGGAAGTGTTCTTTTAGGAACATTCATGGAACACCCAGTGTGTTCCAGGAACACACTGGGTGTTCCAAATCTGTGACATTCCTGTCACAGATTTGGAACACATGAGCGATATGGAACACCTTGAGTGTTCCATTGGAATACCTTAAGTGTTCCATTGGAACACACTGAGTGTTCCAATGGAACACTCAGTGTGTTCCCATAACAGACCATGTGTTCATAAAAGAACACTTCCTATCTAAGCCCATGTTAAAATATTGTGTTCCAAACTGACCTTCGTGTTTAGAGTGTACCAGTCGAGAACATGGCCCAGCCCAACAAAGATGAAAGCTCCTGTCAGAACATCCTGTCTTATAGGACACGTGGATGTGTGTCTGTAATTGTTACCCGAATGGCATTTTTCCGCAGATAAACTCCCTTATAATAGCCAGTTTATTTGCATAGCCACGTGTTGACCGAAACCCAGTTTTTTTTCATTGAATAAAGTGACTACAGAATAAAGTGAGATTGCGTCGAATTTATGAAGGCTGTGTCGCGATAAAGAAAGGCGCAACTGCTCCGTCGCTTTTTCAGGTGGATAATGATGCGAAATCTCATTTCTTCGTTTTGTTTTTTTCTTATCTGGATTGGTACTATCCCGCTGTCATCTCTGGTACTTATTTATCCTCTTGTTGGAGGTCAGCCAAACGTTTGCATTTTGGCACCGATGAAATCATGTTTTGGTTTGCATTCTCTGCTTGTAGGAGGTCAGCCTATTTTTTTCACGTGCCACCGCACCACCCGTATGCAACTTACAAATGTTTCCATTTTGGCACCGATGAAATCATGTTTTGGTTTGCATTCGCTGCTTGTAGGAGGTCAGCCTATTTTTTTCACGTGCCACCGAACCACCCGTATGCAACTTGCAAACGTTTGCATTTTGGCACCGATGAAATCATGCTTTGGTTTGCATTCTCTGCATGTAGGAGGTCAGCCTATTTTTTTTCACGTGCCACCACACAACCCGTATGAAACTTGCAAATGTTTGCATTTTGGCACCGATGAAATCATGTTTTGGTTTGCATTCGGATTGATATAAATCGTCTAACTTTGCAATCGCATTTGGTCCAAAAACGTACGCTGTGAAAATCTTTTCAAAATCATGTAACTTAAATAAAAATCAAGCTGAATTTCCGAATTCTTCTTGCAGGGTGCGGTTGCTTTAAGTGAGTTGGTGGTTTTTGCATTAAAGCGATAAAATAGCGGATTGAACAGCATACGAGTTTTCAACTGTTGCAATATATTTCTATTGTTTTGTTTAACGATTTTAGCATAGCGATTTTACCATGGTGAAACGGGCCTTGTGGCAAGGAAAAAATATGGAGCCAAAAAATAAACATTTGCTTCTCAGAAAAAAAAAAAAGACTGCACGAGAAAATTTAAGAAATTTCCTCTTTTCGGATCAAAATGGTGTTTGGGCTTGATTTTTCGGTTTTTCTGGTTAAAGGGGTTTGGGAATTTCGCGTCTTTAAGAAAACTGAGAACGGTTTTAAAAAATTGGATTTGGTGCCGTTGTTAAATCTGGGGCGATTCATTCAAGATTTAAAACCCAAAGAAAAACCATTTTGGGGCCAAATTTTTCGTCCAATTTCTGGTTTATTTTCGGAAGCGAACTGCAGCGAAAAAATTGGTTGGGTTTGGTTGGGTTATTTACATCCATCCAATTCCGAAAAATTTTTAAATTTGCTAAAACCTAATTTTTTTTGGAAATATTCAAGGTGGGGTTAAATTTGTTCCCTCCTCCTTTCTTTTTTGCCTGAAAAATTTTTGCAAAAATTTTCAAGGGGGTCAAAGGGGGCCCCTCCCGTTTGGAAGGGAGCAAAAATTGCAAACCAAGCCAAATAAAGTTTGGCGGAACAGAAAATTTCGGCCAAAACCCGAACATATTTTCCCCTTTTGCAAAATTCCTATTTACTAGCACAGTTCTTTAAAGGCAATTAATTCCCTGTGCAAGTGATCCCTTTATACTCGTAGATTATAAACAGTGTCGGCTTATCTATTGCAGAAGGTTTGCCCAAAACGAGCCTAGAGTCCGAAAGTATGAAATCCTTTAATTACAGATAGGCCCACAAATAGAAAACCTTTAGAAATGACAGCGTTCATTTAGAATAATGCGAAAGGGTATTATGGAAAGAGAAAATGGACTACCGCTTTCGACCTGCGCTGGCGAAAATTTTTATGGGTTAGTCAACAAGGTCGTGTGTGGATTTGCCGCTCTAGGAGAATGGCGGCAAATGGACCACAAAGAAGTCATTAAAGTTACTGAGGATCACTGAGGCAAACTACAGAGGAGTCAATCTGGCCCATGGATATCCTAGTCACCTTGGATCACAGAAGCTGTTCATAGGGAAGCCACTGTGGATCAGTGGACCTCTTACACCACTTTGTATTACTCCACAACCAGTACAACAGGTTACTGGGGATCAGTTGATTGTGGATTACTAAGGTACAGAGGAGTTACCCTCAACCTGTGGATCCCTGAAGTCACTTTGGATCACTGAATCGATCCATTGGGAGGCCACTGTGGATCATTGGGCCTCCTACATGACTTTTTCACAGTCAAGTCACAGTGAAGTCACTGTGGATCAGTGAATCGTTGATCATTAGAGACACCTTTTGACCACTCTTGCAATGACCGTTCCCACGTTGTCATTGTGGCATCGCATCATTCGGAATGCGCGTTCCACGAATGTGTTGTGCAGGAAGAACCTTACTGTTTTGCTCGAGAAGGTACTTAACAAGCGAGGTAGTACATAGCATTGCATCCTGCATAATGGGATATTTTTTACTATTCTTAAAGGATCTCGTACAGCATTATACGGATTACAAAACATACCCATCCGTTCTTTATCGTCAATCATTCGAAAATGGTCAATGGATACCAACAAGCTTCAAAGCAACTAACCTGGAAAAATAAGAAAATAAAAATGAAGTAAAAATGATGCTCTTTTGTAAAAGATGGAGGATGTCTCAATATGACTTCGAGGTAGTGTGTAGCCGTGAACTGATCTCATGTGCAATTGCGTATAGCTGCATAAGGAAGTGAAAGATTCCCACAAGAAGTATGCGGTAATCACATCAAGCCTGCACCAAACGTTTCATTTTAAACGGGCTCTTGTGCACGCAAAACGGACACGTACGGAAGCGCCACTCAAAAGTCGTGGTGGCACGGTGATTCCACCGTTCCTGTTAGTGGCAGCAACGCCATTGCGGGGTGGAGCACGTCACGGAGGCGGAACAGTGCCAGGGACGTTCCACAA
>JASGXE010016790.1:0-12341 GCA_030068105.1 Sinentomon sp. SZTP_YWyxl
TCGATGGTTAGAAGAGACCTTGGATTCAAAAAAACTTCAACTTCCTTTCCAGTTTCAATGTTCTTGAATTCCATCACAATTGGAGATCCAAGTGAAATGATGTGCACTTGACATGTGAAGGAACTATGCGACTCAGTGAGATGTGGAATGCCTAAAATGAACACAAAAAAAAATAAGTTAATGAATTAAAAGCATAATGATCTGAAAATATTGAATAGATCACCTGACGAAAGGGCACAGTCATGTACCACCCACAAATTCCAGTGGTGAAAATGATCAGGTGTTTGGTGATTTTCCAAAAAAAAAAAAATCAATTGGTGGTTTTCCAATAAAATTCAATTCGTGATTTTCCAAAAAAATCAATGGCCTACCAGGCACGTAGAGAAGACAAATGATTTAGTCCTAAACTATAAATTCACTTCCCCAAAAAGTGGACCCGTCAAAAGCAATTTTGAGATTGATCTGTTTTACCCATAAAGGACAAAAAATGGTTAACGGTCAGGAAACAAAATGGAAAGGAACCGAGAAATACTTGGGGTGGATTAAAGGGAGACTTAAGTAGGTGTGTATATTTGACATGTATGTACATGACAAGGAGATTGACAAAACATAACAGACCGAATTTATCGATCCCCAGTTTGCATCATCAAAAATTTTAAAACATGTGAATTGTTCAGTTTGGGTTGCTTCCCAGGAAGAAAAAATATATGGGAGGTATTAAGTGTATTTTTTGTACCTACTTCAATTTTTATAAAACTACATTTTTCAAGTAGACTATTGTCATTTTTCATCAATTGAGCCCAACTCATTTTGTCTTTAAACACAACAAATGAAATTTCACCCATTTATGGACTAAAATGCAGTTACCTTACGACACTCTGCAGTGCAGTTGCAAATGCAGTTTAGTCACTCTGTTATTTGGAGCAAGTGAATACCAAAAAGTGAAAATGTTATTGACCGTTGATATGTAGCATTTGCGCCAATAAATGGCCAAAAAGAAATCTTAGTTCACCTTGTCCAGGCTGGCAATAATCAATCGACAGTTGGTCGGGCATCATTCCAGCTGTGCCAGATGACACTAATCTTTCCAATAATGGATTGCACTCTTCTGGAATTGGAATATTCTCAGATATCTCGGAACGAATGCAAACACTACCAGATTTGAACTCGCATGAGTATCCAAAATGTTGTGACCAAAACACCTTCTTTCCTGAAAAGAAAAATAATGTACAAATAATCAAATTAGGATCAATGCTGTACAAAAATTAACAAGCAAATCTACATTGCCAACATGTGCAGCTTGTTTGATAAAGCAACCACAAATCAAAATTCTTGCGTGAAGAACCCCGATTCATTTCACATGGGAACTGGAATAGCTTGCCTTTTTCCGAAGATACCATTACAAAACCATTATACCATTATAATACCAACGAAAAAGACAAAATCCGATGCTCGATCAAATAACTAGGTAGGTAGTTTTTGAAACCAGCAGCATCACAGAGTGGGCTGAATGGATAATTATCTGGATGAGGGATCAGAACCAATGCTGATCTACCTGTCCAATGCCAAGATAGGTACCTACTTCGAAAACATGACTTTCAAGTTTAAGGAAAAACTGCAGATGGTGGGAAGATGGCAACTAAGCTCTTTTGACAGCCCCGCAGTCATGTGATTTAATGTGCCAAAGCGTACTGACTTGTGGTGCAATTCCACTCTTGAAATTCTACATGTTTATTTTTGGCCTCAAATGCAAAGATCTATGTGAACATGAAACATCGACTGTGGAATGTGGGAAATTGCAAGAAAGGCTGAATCATATGGCTATTCCAACACAGGACAAAAATTTCAACCTTCCAGCTTGGCTGGACCTGCCTACTTCCCAGGCTGATTTTTGAAAGCTTTCAAAGACTTTCGATCACACCATGTCAAAATGGTGAGTGACAGTTAAAAACATGACAAATGGCAAGAAAAAACATAGGTTGTAAGTAGGAAATGAGCTGACCTGCATTCATTACCTGCCACATCCTCCATGGAGTCATTGGTAAGTTTCAGCAATTCGATCTCTTCCTCGGGTGACACAAAATCAATGCAAATGTTCAATCCCGGGATACTGGAATTATCCAACATGAATTGAGGCTTCAGCCAACAATCAACAGATGGTGCTACAGTGTTTGTGTTACAAAAAGAAAGAACGAAGGTGAAGATGTGATTTTGTTTCAATTTGGCAAACATCCAACATGATAACAGAAATCATTTATTTTTTTACATGATTGGCGTTTTGACAAAAATGATAAAAAGGTTCAGTCAATTTTTGTTCAATATGTGTGAATGGCAAAAGAAAAAATGCCTGTACAAGCACAAACACAGGTAGAGTTCCATCACGCCATCACCTCAGGTAAACTCCACAATAAAAATTCAACAGGCAAAGGAATCTAACAGAAAGCAAAAAAAAAATGTTTAGCATACCGGAAAATGGAAAAGAAAATCAAAATGGCCAAGGTTTTTTATGACATAAAAGTCACTGGCCGTTTTGATTTTCTGAAACATTCCATTTACCGATCTGCCAAAAGTTCTCATTGTTTACTCTTAAGATTCATTTGCAATATTTTTTCCAACTGCTAACCTTTTGACTTGGTACTCTCCCCAGAAATGCCCTTATTTTTTCTGGGGAGTGGTCAAAAGTCACCAAATGGTGACTTTTTGGTTCCCTTTTTCTGGGTTACCTTTTCATTCAGACGAGCTCCAAGATGTCAAAAGTCACCTACTTCCTGGTGATTAATTTCCCCAAACACCATCCTGAAGATTCTGCAAGAAAAAGCATCAATTATTTATTTATTTATGCAGCTCACCTCGATCCACAAAAGCCAAGTACAACATTTTCACCGAAGGAAGTTTCCTTCCGTGAATGTGCTTCATTGCAGATTCCGCGCTTTCCAGATGTCGATACACGACAAATGAGTAAGGCTTTCCAGCTGTCATTGTGATATCTTCAACATGGCCAAAAGGGATAAAAATATCGAGCAGCGTCTCCCTTTCAAATCCAGTGGCCAAACCAGCATTGCAAACAAAGATTACCTGAAAAAGAAAGAAACACATTTTGTAAATGAAAACCAAATAGGCCTATGGCTGCTTGCAGTGGTCAGAAATCAGAAAATGTAACCTGTTATTTCAAGAGCTAGCCACATGTTTTCATGCTACCCACAAATCATAACTTCAGCTTGAAAAAGCTATCAGGTAGGATTCCGGCATGAGAATTGACAGGGTTGGGCATGGTGTAATTCTATAAAAACAGAAAATAGGCCAACAGTGCAAGAAGGGAGGTCCAATAACATCGAGTGGAGGGTCCTGACCTCGGACAAAGAGCACACTCCACGCTTGGGCCAGGGGTCGCTGGGGCACCTTCTCACCAAAAATCCAGTGTGTGAAAAGTGGCAGCAGTGCAATTCTCGTCAGGTGGTTTAACCAACGTTGGTTTTGTTTTCATTTCTCCAAAATCCATTGGTTTTTATGCATTACCCATTCCCCATTGACAACGATTCAAGTTACCCCCCATTGGTGTCAATTCTTGGGCCTGGATTTTCAGTTGGCAGTGGCTGGCAGCCCCAGCCACATTTCAGAACAAAATGTGAATTTTATGCCTTGAGATGCCATTTGGAGAAACCAAAAGTGACAAAAGGCTCCAGCTTTTGGGGACTCCTACCCCAAACCCCCCTGCTACGGTCACTGTCACTGAACCCCCAGGGAGCTCCTGCCGCCTTCAGACCAACCTTCAAACATAACGCAGCAACATTTCACTGCGCGGAATCTTCTGGAGATTCCGGGCAACAGGATATTCTTCTTATAAGTTTAAAACACGGGGCAATGGTCACCAATATTGCAAGTGCTGCAAAATGTACGTTTTTTATCATGCGATACATTTTGCCAGATTGGGGATTAGGTACATAACATTGATTGGGTATTGCATTGTTTTTAAATGCTGTAAAAAATCTCCTGTGGCCTGGAAATTAACATTGATTGGGAATTGCATTGTTTTTAAATGCTGTAAAAAATCTCTTGTGGCCTGGAAATTCTTGAAGACTCTTTATAATATGATGCCTACCTTATGATTTTTATTGCACGAAATTGGTGTAAGAGTTCAGAATTATGGGTTTTAAAGGACTGTCCAATCAATAAGGATTTGGTTGCCAGGTTCTTCTCTTAAACTCATTCAAATGATTGAAAGATTCAGAGGTAACAATGTAGCTTGCTGATGAAAGGCTGTGTTTTATCTGTCATAAACTAATTTGTCACAAGTATTAGGTATGTATGAATTAAGCTCAAGGCACATCATCTCATCAGCAAACTGGCAAACAGGCAATACATATTGCTCATTAGCCTATTTTCAATTCCAAAGTTATCATACCTACCTTTGAAGTATGAGTCCTTGATATTCCAGTATCCTTCATCAACAGCTGGAGTGCTTTGTCAACCTTTCTGCTGCATTTTCGAAAAAAGTAACTGGCCATATTTAAGGCTCTTCCTTCTTCAGAAACTCACAGTTTCCAGCTTTCAACATAGGCAGGACTATCAAATTGCTAAACATTTAAAAAAATGACGAGGGCCCAAGATGCCGATTACTGATTAAACAGGGAGGTCAAATAGGAAGGAGGTCATCATACATGAAAGGAGTCGGTACCCTTTCAGTTCAAGACAAGTAGGACCCTACATAAAAAAGAAGTTAATTTCGCAAATTCAAGTTTCACTCCTCTTAGGAACAAGAACAATAGTGCAGTGAAAACTGTGAAGGCAGGAAGCAAGAAAGCTGGACTTTTTTATGCTTTCCTGAAGGCAAAAAATCTCACTCTTTCATCACACACAAACATTTGCTCCCAGATGGTAAGTCAGCACTCGTATTCAAGGCTGAATGTGTAGGCATTGCCAGCACAACAATCTGTAGGTCGTCACATTTACCTGTCACACCACGTTGCATTTTTTCAGGTTTATTGAGTAAAATCTGCACCATTGGCAGCAGGTCCAACACAAGTTGGCACGTTTTGGGGTAATGGAAAGCTGGAGGTAAGTGAGTTATTTCAGGAGTTCTCGGGAAACAATATACTTTTTGTAAACTGACGAATTTGAATTGAATACTGCAGACTAACTCTGTCGGCTTGGGGACACAACAGGCAGCCTTCGTCCCTGTGAGAAATGGCTTCCCCACCTTTGATGGGGAACAGTCTCTTAAGACACTGATAAGTCACTTGTAAATTAATGAAAACGGAACACTTTTCTCTGACTTCCATTTTCTCCGGCAAAATGAAACAGAGTACAGAGTGGTAACCCATGTTCGAATATGCAACTACAATGTCAGCCATGCACAACTCAAGAAACTCCCCGCTTTGTCGGACACCACGTATGTATCATTTAAACGGCAATAGAAACATGTCATCCACCAATCGTCCCACATTTTCTGGCACTTGCGCTCCTCCGTTGGCATATCAGAGCCATCAACCAATCCTGTGCTTTTGCCAAAGGCCGAACGCACCACTTTTTCTGGTTTCAAAGCAGCTGATGTGCAAATAAGATGAAATAGCATTCACATATTTTGCTGACGCAGCTGAAGCATTGCCACCCGGTGCTAATTTCCTTTTAATTTTAATTCAAATTCAAAGCAAAAATTTTATTGTCAACCAGAAATTTCAATAAATTTCACAAAGATATGCAGTATCAAAAGGATGAATTGAAAAATAAACTTACGGTTGTGCTGCAATCAGAAATAGAAGTTGACGATGCTAAATCCTTGTGATCATCAGTCGCCAAGAGTCCAAGAAGTTGTTTTATAAAAATAAGCAAATTGGCATAATGTAAGGCAGAAATTGCATAACATCACCAAAAGAGAAACCTAGACAGAGCTCAAAGGAAATGTTGCACGATGCAACACAACCGTGAGTTTAGGATATAAAAGAAAAGACAAATCATGAGAAATATGAACATTCATAATGAAAAAAGCATTCGGGTCCAAGAGACACCTGTAATTTCCTGGAGCAAACAATAGGCACCTACGGTCAGATGGAATGCTAACTAGCTGCTGAATGCTTAAAAATCAATCAGATTACAAACTAGGAAAATGTAAATGAAGAATTTTGACTTTGACGGAATCTCTGAGATCCTCCACTGGAATAGGTAAAGAGTGGTGCTTGCAATATGTAGAAGCTCTTTTCATTGCAAGCACATTTCTTTTTCCACCTAAATTCCAAATACTTGAATCTGCTATCACTCATGGTTACACTTCAAAAAAGACCAAAAAGAAGCAAAAGCAAGGACAAAATGCTGCACTGATGATACATAGTGATAATGGTAGGCCTACCTACCTACATCAATCTATGTGGTGACAATTATTGTGAAACTGGTGGGGCAAACGTCTGAACTGTTCAGAGAAAACCTAAAATTCCATTCCAAACAACAAAGATCCACCATGCTTTTTTACTGGGGTGCTTCATTTTGCCACACAGTTTTAGAACATGAAATAAAAATCCTGCACAACCTGTAGGGCGATTGCATGAAAAACTTAAACTTTTTAAGCTTGTTCAAACATAAAAATCCTGCCAACCTGTAGGGCGATTGCATGAAAACGAAAACTTTTCAAGCTTGTTCAAACATTATCAGTGAGCGAATGTGGCATAGGTACTCATCAATATCGTATGCCCACAATTTTCCAAAGGAAGGATGCATTATGAATGATCAACAGTAGGCCTACATAACGTATTCTCTGTTGATCATATTGAAGGGCAGGATAATTATGAATACATTCTCTGTCGGACGGAATGCCAGCTAGCAAGATTTTTCAACAGAATAGACAACAAGATTGGTTCATTAATGATCTACCTACCTAGTTTTGCCATAGTGGCCATAGATTTACAAGCAACTTAATGATCTACCTACCTAGTTTTGCCATAGTGGCCATAGATTTACAAGCAACTTAATGATCTACCTACCTAGTTTTGCCATAGTGGCCATAGATTTACAAGCAACTTCCATTCGGTATTGTCAATGTTCTTTCTTGTTGACTGCCCGTCATTCCATTGCAGTAAAAAACTTCAAATTTTTATCGACAGAAATAATTATTCTGCAATGTTAGGCCTATACCTAGCATGCAAAGCAGATCTTGGTTACAGTTTCAGAATTTTTTCAACGAAATACAACACTGACCTCCAGACCACATCAGACAGGTGCAGTTTTCGGTGAGCAAGTGTGGCAGACTCATCAATATCATATGCCCACAATTTTCCAAAGGAAGGAAGCAATATGATTATCAAGGGCATTAGGTATGTAAATTATTGAGCTCAGAACCCTGCTCTGTCAGATCCAAATGATTTATAATTTTCGCCATGGATGCAAGACCTTGGCACCGAGATTGAAGTCTAGAATCAACAATCTTTTAGGAACATTCTGCAAAAACCTGACTGCAGCAACAGTCAACCAGTTTTTATACCCTTTGCCGTACATCAGGTTCAGGTTCCTGGTGGTCAAGGTCAATTCAATTTTGGCAACAGTTCCAAAGATGAAACAAGGGCAGAAGCAGGGCTGCAAAAAGTCGGGAGCACGGGAGCATTGCTCCCGGGACCGTTGTGGGCCGACCGGGATCGAAATTGGGCTGAAGAGCATAAAAAAAACCCTCTCCACTTTTTTCGACCGGGACTAAAACGGGCCGACGAGCAAAATGAAGGCTCAACGACCAAAAATTTGACCAGGCTCCAAAATCCGTGCTCCAGGGCTGCAAAACGACTTTTTGCAGCCCTGGGCAGAAGCAGGATGCATGCAGCGCACTGAACATTTTGAATTGAAGAAAACTTGTGTCATGTCAGCAACACCACAGCCATGCAAACATGCAGCAGAGTGCAGCGTTGGTCCCAGAGAACGGAGCAAATTGGTGTCTTTTTGTTTTATCATGTTTTAGAAAAGTTAAGAGCTGGCCACAAATGACCTATCTGGTATCTACTGAAAGAGGTCAAAATTTGCTATCTTTCTGCAAAGACCAAAAGCCAACAGGTTGAAAAATATCAAGGAGAGGCCATTTTGCTTCGTAGTTTTAAAATGGCAGAACTTAGAATGGTGCCTTCAGGGACTTTTTTGAAGAAAATTCTACAGGCTTTAACTCTTCCCTACCAAGAAAATTGAGTTGCACCCTGCAGTTTGTGAACTGAACCGCATGAAACCAAACAGAAACCATCAGTTCCTTGTGTTTTGAATACTCATGGGTATCCTGTGATTCTTGGCTCGGTGTGCCACCATTTGGTTTTGGCATGGTTTTGGGAATGAAATTGTTTTGGAAAATGAGAAAGCTTGTTAAATTCTCGACAACAAAGTCTGAGGGGACACCAATCAACATCCCACCATTATATGTATAGAGCAAATCAGGTCTGTAACCCTGGGAGGAATAGTGCACTAAAATAAGCTTTTGCAGTTGTTTTGCTGACATGACACGAATTTTCCTCAATGTTTGACACTCCACGACTTGCTCCTACCCTTGTTGCCGTTTCCTGGCTTGAAGCCACCTCCTCAGCCTTAATAAGGTCAAACCAGATATGTATGTACTGTCCTATTGCCAGGACTGATGCTATCTACCCTGCCTTTTTTCAAAAATATGAACAGTAAACGTTCACTTCCTCAAATTTTGTCCAAGTTTCTTCTCCAATTTTGTGATTTTCACGTCAACCTTCCACAGACAAAAAGGTTGTCCAGTAATGAAAAAAACCTGCAAATTGGGGTACCTATGCAGGAACTTTGACAAAAACTGAATAGGAACAGGATTTTGACTGAATTTTTGAAATTCTTATGCCTCTACATGCAAATTCGTAGATAAGCAACCAATCATAAAAAGAAGACAATCACTTTGTAAGTATTTCAAAGCCGGTATCTGTTATAAGTACTGTTTCCTCAAATTGTGCTGCCCTCGCACCATCAGCAGTAACAGCTGTCCAACCATCTTCGTAAATTAGTATCTCTGGACCTCCTTGTGTAATCACTGGTTCGATTGTGAATGTCATTCCGGGTTTCATGACACCACTGTAGTTATTTTCGCAATGGTAAATGTCTGGAGGACCATGAAAATATGTTCCAATACCATGACCAGTGAAAGCGGGCACAACATTGTGGCGATGCCTCAATGCTTCTGAGGTAACAATTTTCCCAATTTTTTGAAAATGAACTCCGGGTCCACAAACCTTTATTCCTTCCTTCAAGCACAATTCTGCAATTTTCAGTAACTCCAGACCCTTCTCATCAACATCACCAACTGCAAATGACTCAGCACAGTCACCATGGAAACCATTAAAAAATACCGTTACATCAATCGAGATGATGTCTCCATTATTTAGTTTTCTGCTATCAGGTATTCCATGGCATGCAACATTGTTAACAGAAGTGCAGATTGATTTAGGAAATCCTTTGTAATTCAGAGGTGACGGATAGGCATTTCTCGATGTTATGATGTCAAATGCAGCATTATCTAAATTCTCGGTTGAAATGCCTTCTTTCACAAGTGCACCGATGTCATTTAAAACAGTTCGTGCAAGCTTTGATGCAGCCCGCATGCCCTCGAGTTGCTTCTTGTCTTTCACCTCAGCATGGAGAGGTGGTGACTCAACTTTTGCTGAATCGGCATAAGGTGGTAGATGAATGGAGGTGGGGGGCTTTCTTTGGTTGAATCTTGATTCTACCGGTTCAACAAGATCATATTTTCCAAAATGGCACTTTGCTTCATGACCAGATGACAATGAGTTCGTAAGCAAAAGGTTGGTATCATTTGATGCTCTCAGCTGCAGGCAATTTGTTGCTGAAACCTGCTTGCGATGCTTGGAAGTTCCTTGGAAACGCAGAAACAAAAACTTCCTCAAGAAAGTTCTGAAGACAAGCATTTCTAAGGCAACGTCAGAAATGGCAACAACAACTTTGATGCTGGTTAAGAAAAATAGAAATTTAAAAAATAGCAAATTTTGATTGCTGTTTATCACTACAAGATTGCTAAATTACTCACTTAAAATTAGCAATCAGAACAGTCCTATCATTGGCCCTACAATGAACTTAGGCCCTACAATGACTTGGCCCTACAATGAACTTAGCCCTACCTACAATGAACTTAGGCTGAGTTCAAAAAATGGCCAACAGTAAAAAAAGGATCGCAGATTTCCTGCAAAGAAAACTCCATCTGCATCGCATACTGGCCGGTCTTTCATTTATTGCTCCAACAAGGGACTATTTTAAGGACCTAGGCATTTTCACCATTTACCAGATCACTTATTTCCAAGTGCAGTCGACAACACATAAGCTCCAATATATGCCTCAGTTGCTAAATGGATCTGTTGAGTTGTCGCCACGACAAAAAAAACTAAAAACCATGGATGTTCTGCGGCCCTGCACTGTCGAAATACTAGGTACCAGTTGCAAAAACCAATTCAAGCTATAGCAAAAGTACCTACCTATGTTAGGAGTGATGGGGTGTCAAGTCTTCCTTCAAGGAATCAATAAACTTCCTTCCGAGTTGAAGGGGATTACTTGACAGGAAGGTACATGAACTAGGGTAAAGTGGGGCAACAAGCAACTATTTTGCAAAATCAAATCTTGTTTTTATTAAAATAAAAAATAATGGTGGATCCAAAGGCGCATTTTTTTTGCAAAAAAGTTACGCCCGACATTCGTGCAGCGCTACACGGAGTGTTGATTTCCGCTGTTAGTTTCCAATGTATTTTTGTGGGGATAGCCTCAGGCTTGAGGTGCCATTTCAATATTTTTGCATCTCTGCACAACTTTACTGAAGACCATGGACGGAGTTGCGCCAATTTCGCAAATTGAACCAATGAAATTGACCTCGGTTCCCCTTCGTCATGCGCAGGAGTGATTTCAGGCGGAAAAAAATTGGGTGGGCCCAGTGAAGTGTGGGCCGCCTTTTACCGTTGGTGCTTAAAAGTTCATAACCCGGTTCCACCCGGGTTATGAACTTTTATAATAAGCACATAATGACAGGCAGGCGAACACGGGCCTGATTAATTTGTGCCACCGGCATCAACTTCTGCGCAAGCGCGAGAAAATTCGAATTCTTTCCATTGGTTCAATTTTCGAACAAATCGAAGCTCCGCCTTGCGTCTGTCGTGAAGCTGTTCAGAAACGCAAAAACAATAATACAGCTCCTCTGACCCGAGGTTTCAGCAGCAAATGTATGGGGAAAATGATTCCATTAGCGCAATTCAACACGACGTGTCGAGCGGCTTAACAACGCAAAAATGTTATAACATTTGTGCAAAAAAAACGCACCTCAAAGCAAAAATAGAAGCTGCAGTGCTGTCAATGGATATTTTGAGCATGATGTCGCATCATTTACAGTCTTCCATAATGATTGCTTTCACATAAAATTTGCCGTTATTTATTCCAAGTCACTGTGTGCTTATTTCCCATACACATGGGGCATTAAGAACACATTACAAAAACAGGCTACATGCACCATGTAAAACTTTATGCGACAAAGCAAGCTGCAGATATAATTTATAAAGGTACCAGGATGTCTGCCACAAAAATATTTTTGTCAGAAATTTCCAGTGTGGGGTCAGAGAGGGAATTTTGAATCTGATCATTGAATACTTTTCCATTTTACATGTATTTTCACAGGAAATGGGGCAATAAGCACAGTGGGGCATTAAGAAACTAGTCTAAATGCCCCATTTTTGCATTTAATTTCTCTACAAAGTGAGCAAGTGAAAAGTCAAGAATAAGAAAATTATCTTTGCCAATATAGATATGCCTATGTATGCATATGTACTGGTAGATTCCTGGATGATTGCCTAACCATTGGTTCATTTTCGGATTTGTGTTCCACAAAGCACATGCCTAAGTTTTACTTCTTTCATAGAATTGGTTCATGATCTCAAATTTTAAGCTTTGGTTAATTCCACACGAAAAAGTGCTTCATTCCAGGATTCCAGGTGCAATTTTGCTGGTGAAGATGGCCTTCTTCAAGTATCTGTTTCATGTTTTGCTGACTGGTGTCATAATACATTGCTTTCAATGGGTTTTTCTTCCATTCCGGGGGAACCTCAGTTGTTGTTTTTGGCTTTAGAAGAGATTACATGTGGAAAACAGCTCCCCTCAAGTGCATCTATCATTAGGTATGAAATCTTTTTGATAAACTTTTTTCAAGCTTTTCCTGCAAATTCAGGTGGTCAGAACTTCCCACCTCGTGGTGAGGTGGGACGTTCTCACCACGAGGAACGGTCAAAGATGGCATCTTCAGTGAGGTGGGAACTGGTCAAAGTTGGCAACTCCAGTCTCAGCGCAATTAAATATGCCAAGTAGATACCTAACAACCTGTGATG
>JASGXE010016791.1:0-11025 GCA_030068105.1 Sinentomon sp. SZTP_YWyxl
TTCGAAAATCCTGACGAAGCTAACTCAACCTGACCTAACCTTCCTGCCCTACCTCAGCCTACAGCCTGGTGTAAGCCTGCTGTCAGACATCAGACAATTGCCTGGTATACAGCTACCGAAAAGAAAAATAGTAGTCTTATACGAATGCCAAAAATCTTATATTTCTATAACGCAAAGTTTTCATATCAAAAATGACTGTGCAAGGCGAATCGAAAAGCAAGCAAAAAATCCCAATGCAGCATTTTTGGTCATGCAGTCAATGGCGATCCCAGCCAGAGGGATCTAATTTAACAGACCAATGGCTCAGGGGTGCTCGAGCCCCCCTTAATTTCAGATGTACTGTCGTTTTGTAAAAACGCAACCCTTGTAGTCAATTTTATATTCAATATCCCTACATAATATGCATCGAATCAGAAGGGTCTGCGCCCCCGTAAATAAAATCCTGGGACGGACCACCTTTTGAATGCCCAGTGGGTAATGGAATTCCCTGTGAGACGCAGGGAATTGTAGGCGCAGTCGAATTAGAAAACGACCGTACGTTATCTATTGTATCTTGATCCGACTATGGTAGCAATCGGAGCCCTTGGCAGTTTGGTAATTAAGTTTAAGGTTTTGTTTTCGAGTATTTTACGGGTATCTGCGGAAAACGTCCCAAAATATCCAAGACCTTTCAACAACGTCTTGTCGATGAGACGTGTTATAAGGTGACAAGCTTCACTCGTTTGGTCCACAATAACCATCAGGTACCAGCTGCAGATTTGCGAGATGACCCTCTGAATTTAATTTTAAGGCCTTTTAATTAGTTTCTGCCTGACTGAGACTTGGGAAGGTTGCTCCATAGCATAGATAGGCCCACCACAGCGCTGGAAACATACGGATATACAAAATATTTCCTAGTTCGACCGCACATGGGCTTCTATACAAAGAGATATTTAGAATATCTGCTGAAGGCCACACTGGAGGATGGGTTGGACTTTGCAATCAGCAGGTGATCATGTGGAAACGCAAACTTTGGGGGTCGTATTCCTATCCAAAAAAGTAGTACATTGACAACAAGCAAACGGCGCACACCAACTGGTAGGTTGACAACGAGCAGCAAGCAGTGAGGGTCGGGTTAAGTCACGTTTGGTTAGCTTTAGTTAAGAAAAAAGAAAAGGCAAAATGTTAATCAGATCCCGGAATTTAGTTATCCACCAAATGTGGGTGCTTATTGCACAAAGTTTTAACGAAGGCTGTCTTCCAGTGCATGCTTACACTGAATGTACAGGTACTTGTTCAATATTGCGGAAAACTTTGTTTCTATTGCACATTATTTCCAGTTACAAGCGGACAAAAAGTGAACGAAAAAGACCACTCAGCGATTCAGATGACAATGGCGGTGCTGCCACAAATGAACAGGCCGCGCAAAGTTTAGTTAGGGAATGAACCGTATTTGCCCCCGATAAAACATTTTGAATACTCCTTTGATTAGATTTTGGGACGCTGTTCTTGGGTCCGTTGTTTTCATATCTTGCACCGCGTTGTCTGCCCGCCCTGAACATCTCATTATGTGAAAGGGTAACTCAGAAGTTTCTGCGATTGACCAAAACGAAGCTCGACTGAGATGACCTTTTTGACTAATCAGGTTTTGTGAAGATCTTCAACTGCAGCCAATAATTGTTCAAAAATCAAGCTTCGATATGGAGAACGATACCTTGCGTTTGAAGGAATACGGTTTCAATTCAACTGGACCAAGGCGATGCTGCCTCACAAGGCTGACGGATTCATGCGTTCATACACCTATTGCATGACTTTCGAGCCACTCTGTACACTGCATCAGGTCTGTTCATCTTGCCGGGGTATCGTTTTGATGAGCCCATTTTGGCCGATTTCTGGGAAAATCTAGTAAAAGTTCTGATGAAACGTAGCCCAATTAGCTTTTCAATTTCGATTTTTCGCCTGTTTCAGGAATAATAATTAGGAAAATGATGCCTTCTCCTAGGCTTATGCCAATGGGCCATGATCTAACTGCATCGCGCAGAAACTCCACAGGATAATACAGTGAGGTTCATAATGTCAGCTGAAGTCATGGAAATTAAAACCTACACGTAAAATGCACGGCGAAGTTTCGCCTTCAAGTCTTGAGCTGGTGTTTCAAGGAATAGATATTTTTACTCTTCCGTTACTCTACTATTTGAGGAATAGATATTTTCACTTTTCCGTCACTCTACCGGCTTGAGGAATACAGATTTCCACTTTTCCGTCACTCTACCGGTTTTTGGGGAATAGAGATTTTTCACTCTTCCGTCACTCTACCGGTTTTGAGGAATAGGGATATTCACTCTTACGTCACTCTACCGGTTTTTGAGGAAAACAGATTTTCACTTTCCGTCACTCTACCGCATTTTGAGGAAAAAAGATTTTCACTCTTCCGGCATTCTACCGGTGTTTGAGGAAAAAAATTATCACTGTTCCGTCACTCTACCGGTTTTGAGGAATAGGGATTTTCACTCTTCCGTTACTCTACCGGTTTTGAGGAATAAAATTTATTTCGACCCGTTTTGAGGAATAAAAATTTTCACTCTTCCGTCACTACCGTTTTTTGAGGAATAGAGATTTTCACTCTTCCGTCACTCTACCGATTTTTGAGGAATAATGATTTTCACACTTCCGTCACTCTACCGGTTTATGAAGAATAGAGATTTTCACTCTTCCGTCGCTCCAACCGTTTTTGAGGTACAGAGATTTTCACTCTTCCGTCACTCTACCGGTTTTTGAGGAACAGAGATTTTCACTCATCCGTCACTCGTTTGGACTTTCTTTCGCGTTTTTGAGGAAGAGAGATTTTCACTCTTCCGACATCCAACCGGTCTTTGAGGAATGGAGATTTTCACTCTTCCGTCACTCTACCGGTTTTTGAGGAATAGAGATTTTCACTCTTCCGTCACTCTACCGGTTTAGAGGAATCGAGATTTTCACTATCGGTTCTGGTTTTTATAGAGAAAATGAATTTCACAAAAGCTATTTAAAACCGCCACTTTGAATCGCCGATCCAAGACCCGATTGATTGGAGTTCCAAGACCTATAATTTCCTGTCTAGGTCGCCAATCCCGCTCTCCGAAATAGATTAGCGGGGACGCTTACGATTTTTACCGCCCACCCTGTAGGCTGCAGGTCAAATGAGCTACCTCATTTGACGTGTCAATTTGAAAGGCAATGAGATGGTGAAAATTGACAAACATGTTTGTTTCTATAGCAGCCAGGAAAGGCCTGCCAGTGGTAAACATGACCCAAAAGGTGAAGGGAAGACGGTGGCATAAAATAGGAGTAAAATCCCCAGAAGGATCCAGGCAGATGATCTTCAAAAAGTGTCTGCCTGCTAAGTGGAGCCTGCTTCCTTCGGAATGGGATTTTTCTGGAAATTCAAAGAAAAAGGTTTCCGTACATATCCTAATTGCAAAAGTTGCTCCAGTTTTTCCTCCCGAGACGGCGACGGTTTTACTAATTGGCACCTTTAGACGAATACAAGGTGTCACCAAATTTCCACCGTGAAGACACGGCAAGATGTTCCTGAATAATTCTGGTGCTGCTTGAGAAAAGACGCTGGAACGCCTGACCGGACGAATTTTCATTTCTGCTCACTCTAGCCATTTGATTTAATTTAGGATAACTTGACATTAACCTAACCTAACCGTAACCTTTAGTAACCTACCGCAAACTATCGAACGTATAATAATCTGTGCCAACCTACCTATAACGTGTCCTAATTTGACTAATGCGAGCAAGAATGAAAATCCGTTCTGTCCACAATATGTGGTCACATATTCCAAAGTCCTGGACAAGGCTAGGCATTGGAGAAAGGCCAAAATCAGAGAAATCGACTGCACTCGTAGGATCAGCATGGCCACAAGGTGGGAATAAAACTGCAAAAAGAGTGATTGACCGCTGCTTGCTTTAACATCATTTTCCAAAGTCCATAACATGTCAGGAAAGACCAAAAGTTTTATTATTGCTTCATGATGGTGATGCGTTTACCAGATTATCGAATTAAATAGAACATTGTTTATGTATAGGATCATTGCTTACCCGACTGCTGTCTCAGTTTTACTATTGTTTTTGCGGCTCTTCATGTTCGTTGCATTGTTCTTAGCTTGTGATTCAGTCAAACACTTCATGAACGCATGATGCTTTGACCGGAAATATGTGCCTTTTTGTTCGGTGACTTTCAGAATTAGCGACAACATACCAATGTTTCTTCACACTAAAACGATTCAAACTTGTTCGTTGACAAAATGAGATCTGATCTCCTGTTCACCATACCTCGCCCCATAAAGTCGCCAAAATGATCCCAAAGCAGCTCCAAGGGACTGAACTCAACGTCATCGCACAGGTCCCTTTTTTGCATGTGAGTTCCACAGAAAAACGCAAAACAAAAGATTCAATGATCAAATGTGGTCGACCCCACATATCCCCTGTACAGACTCCCAAATCCAAAAAAATATGCCCCTGCGTCCGACCCCCATGCTCCTTTTCGCGTTCCTAAATCCACAAAATATGCTCTTGGGGATGTTCAAATGGCCTCCAGTGGGGCGGCAAATAATTTGTGATACACATGGGTGTCCCGCAAATCAACCTACACGAATATCAGAACAGATTCCCCAGGACCGTACAAATCGAACTAAATCAGGGGAAAAAAGTGATCTGACCCCCCATTACTAAGTTATGCCCCCAAAACCCCCAAAATGGACCCTTTTGGGGAATTCATGGCGGAGGTAGGATTTCACCGTAGAACTGTCAAATTTTCTGGACAGATTCTATGTACCTATCGAGTAAAACATAAACTGTTCAGTGACGAAAAACCGTCCGAGCCTCCATTTCCACTCAGTACCCCCCCCCCCCCAAAATCCAAAAAAGCCCAATTTGGGGTTGTTTGGTAAAACTGAGATATGGAGATTGGGGATATTCGCATAAAAGCCATTTTTCTAAGGCAGAATCTAAAGGTACGGGGAACAAAAAATGTTCAGTGGACAAAAGTCCTACGACTCTCCATTTCCACGCAGTTGCCACTCAAAAACCGCTAAAAAGCTTCTCGGTCACAGGGGGTTAATGGTGTTACCATGGTAACGCACAATATTACCATGGAAACGCACAATATTACCATGGTAATACTAGTAAATTTAAACCCCTGAGAACGGGAAGCATTTTTGCGGTTTTTGAGTGGCAACTGCGTGGAAATGGAGAGTCGTAGGACTTTTGTCCACTGAACATTTTTTTCCCTCTACCTTTGGGAATCTGCCTTTGAAAAATGGCTTTTATGCGACTACGCCCAATCTCCATATCTCAGTTTCCCAAAAAACAACACCAAATTGGGTTTTTTTGGATTTTTTGGGGGAACTGCGTGGAAATGGAGGATCGGACGGTTTTTGTCACTGAAACTTTTTTGTTTTCCTTGATCTATATGACCTGTCCTGAAAATTTGACTGAGTTCTAAGGTGAAATCTTACCTCCCCCATGAATTCCCCAAAAGGGTCCATTTTGGGGGGTTTTGGGGGGCATAACTCAGAAATGGGGGGTCGGATCACTTTTTCCACTGATTAAGTTCGATTTGTACGGTCCTGCGGAATCTATTCTGAAATTTCGGTGGTTGATTTACGGTACACCCTGTATAGCCATTTTTGCGTATCTTAAAAACTATTAAAACAAAAAACATTCAGCGTCCAAATTTGCACCGAACCCCCATTTTGAAGATATACCGCCCCCTTGAACTACAAATTTGTCCGGTTCCAAATTTGTCAGTAGTTGCTACATGAGTAGAAGCCGGATGTGGCAATTCCAATGGGACCGCATCAACCATACAAAAAAGACAAATGAAAATTTATTACAGTTTGAATGCTAGTAACTTTTCGGTGTTTGTTCTTCCTTTGAAAAAGCAATAGGCTGTGAGGGTTTTGGTGGTTACATCAATTTGATTTTTTTAGATTGGTATGTGATGTAAGGATTCCAAACTCCCCCACGCATGGAGCATCTGCACTGTTGACTTGTCACAACACTTCCTATGTGACTGCATGTGTGTCACAAGATCAACCACAAGACCAACAAAAAAAAAGGGAATATGTCCACAGTGATGGGTACATTATTCTATCTGTAACTGTACAAAACCATTTCCCGGCAACAATATCATGCCGTACCTGTCTATTACTGCTTTCTCCTGTGTGTACAGTGGCGAGAAAATTACTCGTCCCATAAGTACATGCCGGTTTTTCGATCTTTCAAGGAAAACTGGGAGAGTTGTGTTGATTTCAGAATCAAGAATTCGGATTTTGTTGCACGGAAATATGCGTGAAATCATTGCTGCAATGCCAATTTTGATGGATCGAGATTTTCCTGAAAATTCGCGAGAGAAAACCCGCCATATGTGGTACAATTAATTTTCTCGCCGCTGTACAACACCATGACATACATATGTGTGCATGTGTGTGTGTATGTGTTGTTCAGCCATTTCAGTTTTAATTTAGTTTGTCATCAAACCAAAACCAAAAGCAAAAGTGGAAAAGAATATCATTTTCCCCTTTTTGCACTAATTTGATTTGATTAGACACGAGAGCACAGAAGGTACCTAATGCGCATTTGAAACATGCATGCTGCGACTACCAAAAGGGAGGGAGAAAGGCAAGATAGGAGAGCGAGAGCCAGAGACAGAGGGAGGAAGAGGGATGAAAAGAGGAGGGAGTGAAAGAGAGGGGTGATTTTACAGAACGTGTCACAGAGCCTCATCTCTTCCCATCATGAGTTACATACTCCGTCATTACTCATATTTACATCTGTAGATTACATAGACTACACCGACCATGTTGTTTGGATGCGTTATCTTTGAAGCAAGCGAGAGAACATAATGGCAGGAGGTGTCCTTAGAATTCCATTATTTTCTGCAATATAATACTAGAATTGCGCGTTTAAAAATGCGACGCCAAACCAAACTCCGTCCCGCTCTCGAAGCAGGAAACCAAGAAAATATCATTTCTACCACCAGGTGACAAAAGCCCTTAGTGTATCAATGGCCAATGTGCATGTCATATAATCGAATCTGTGAGCTATCCCTTGCAGGGCAGATCCTTTTGATATTATCTGTACGACATTGGCAGCCCAGTGGATATGGTTTACCACAGCATGGTTAACCGACCAATATGGTTTCGTCGGTTAGAAGCAAATCCAGACTGTAATATTCCGATGTATGTTGGTGGCTCTTCATCAAAATATCAGAAGGAACACAAGTATTGGTTCTCAGCCAATTTATTTGTCAAACTTCAGTATTTCCCGACCGCTTTCCAACGCGGTTACATCACTCCGTTGCGGAGCATGTTTGCCAGCACCAGCGATCATTGTACCCAAAATTCTCAAGATTTGTGTCGGTCGTAACATTTTGCCTTGTATACGGAGCCATTCTAAATACTCGGGCCATAGTCAATTTTTTCAGACTTTTGAAGCACGGGGCAATGTTATTCCCCATTTCTCATGCGCCGCAAAACACATTACATGAAGGAATGCATTAAACAGCGCTTACTAGATGGGGAATAACATTGCCCCGTGCTTCAAAAGTCTGACAAGAATCTCCTATGGCCCGTGTATTTTGAATGTCTGAGTAGGGGAAGGTGGGGCAAACCCGGCACTTTTTTTTCTTTTGTCTTATAATTTTTCCCCTGGCGAATTTTTTAGAAAACCATTGATTCCAGCAAAGAGAGTGTACTTTTGGCTAATTGTATGCACATTTTCGAATGCGTAGTACGCTCAATAGAATTAGAGTGATCGATTAAACAGAGCAACCTCGAGTGTCCGATTTTACCCCACACTCGGGGCAAAACCAGATGGAGTGTGGGGCAAATCCGGACAAGAGCGGGGTAAAACCGGATGAACACAGTAAATTTGATTTCTTTTCTGAAAAAGAACATCAGAGTTTGACATTTGCACTAAACGGAAACCATTTTATGTAAGATATTGTAAAAACTCTCAAAATTGGCGAATTTGACATATATTACAGATTCAAATTAGGAACAAGTGAAAAGATATCATTAAAAATGCCTCAAATTTGGCCTGATTTTCACGACCGTTTAAATGATTTGGATGACTTTTGCATTGAATCAGTTGTTGTCGCGACGATAAAAACAAAATATGTAAAGTTCCCCATGGTTGCAAACTCTTCCCACACAGTCCAATTCAGAACTTCGAAGTGGCGAACAATCTGGCAAAAATTCAGAACTTAAAATGGGCAAAGTCATTTATATACGGGGGACACTATCTCATAGCAGTGAGAAAATATATTTTAAAAATAGCTGTAGGTAGGTAGGTAGGGGCCTACTCTAAGGTTAGGCTAGGTTGCGCCAGCTTAGGTTTTGACTACCTACCTACTGGCAACTCCTGAAAAAGTTTCCCAATTGCTATGAGATTGTCCCGACGTGTAAACGAATTAACCCGTTATTCAAAGAAAATGAATTTCTGAAGAAAAGAAAATTATTTCTTTTGGCAACTGTCGATTGGCAACTTTAAAGGCGGTAACTTAAAAAGCTGAAATGTAAAAAAATGTTTGGCATGGTTGACCCTTCCAAAACGTTTAGACGCATTTGCTGATTCAACGGATAACAATGGGGCAAAACCAGATGCGCCGTCTGACTTTGCCCCGCTCACGACTTCAAAGCGTAAAAATATTTAAATTTGGCAACAGCGCAGAGCCCATTGAAAATGGCCGATCATATTGAAAATAGAGTGTCTTGAGAACGCAATGTGAAATGGGGAAACTTTCAACTGATCGATAAGTGCTATAAAACTGAAACTTCACACACCACCGGAAAAAACACAAATTTTCGAAAAAACAGGTTTTTTCACCGCAAAACAACGACAACGCATCAAAAATCTGCAGGAACCTCGTAAAGCAGCAGCACGGCACCAACTCCATCACATCAAACCATGCAATGTTGCCAAATAATCGTCTTTCACCGTCTTTTTTCGAATCCGGTTTTGCCCCGATATCCGGGTTTGCCCCACCCTCCCCTATACACTGGCCAAAAACTAATGAGCCATCACATTCTGTGGCACGAATTACGTTTTGAAAAGGTAGGAATACATTTCTTCCGCACGTCCAGCTTCTTCCATGTCAGACGCGCCCTTCTTCCATGTCAGACGCGCCCTCCTTCCATGTCAGACGCGCCCTTCTTCCATGTCAGACGCGCCTTTCTTCCATGTCAGACGCGCCCTTCTTCCATGTCAGACGCGCCCTTCTTCCATGTCAGACGCGCCCTCCTTCCATGTCAGACGCGCCCTTCTTCCATGTCAGACGCGCCTTTCTTCCATGTCAGACGCGCCCTCCTTCCATGTCAGACGCGCCCTTCTTCCATGTCAGACGCGCCTTTCTTCCATGTCAGACGCGCCCTCCTTCCATGTCAGACGCGCCCTTCTTCCATGTCAGACGCGCCTTTCTTCCATGTCAGACGCGCCCTTCTTCCATGTCAGACGCGCTCTTCTTCCATGTCAGACGCGCCCTCCTTCCATGTCAGACGCGCCCTTCTTCCATGTCAGACGCGCCCTTCTTCCATGTCAGACGCGCCTTTCTTCCATGTCAGACGCGCCCTCCTTCCATGTCAGACGCGCCCTTCTTCCATGTCAGACGCGCCCTCCTTCCATGTCAGACGCGCCCTTCTTCCATGTCAGACGCGCCCTTCTTCCATGTCAGACGCGCCCTCATCAGAACGGCTGCAAACATTGCCGTCCTTTTCTCCGAATGACGAAATGCTGTGTTGTTTGCCCCTTAAAATTTCAGTTGCTATGCAACACACATCAAATTATCAAACGCGGGTCGCATACCAATTTCGAACATCAGGGGCAAACTCGAATTTGAACAAACACGAAACGGTACCAAATGATGAGCAAATGACGAGGATTGCGACCTTCAAAGAATTCTTTCAATTTGCGGGGTCATGCGACAAACCTGCTCGGTTAAAAGAACAAAAACTAGAACAAAGCTCAACTGAGAGCCTCTCCATGCGTACACACCACGCCGTCATCAGCAATGCCGCCGAGATCCTGAAATGCGTTCTCCACAAGATGGCTGTGCTCGGAGAAAACATCAGCGTGACATGCAGACATATCATGCAGCCGCTTCCCGCCTGTGCCACCATTGGCCGTGCCCTTGCGTTGCAGGATCACCCTCTGCCATCGACGAGAATGACCCCGTTCCCACTCTGAAATAGCTTGTAGCCCGTGCCATGTATATGCTCTGAGAGAGATCGGTGGGGCTGCAGCCGCAAGACGACTGCAGGACCAAGTGGCACCATCCTGCATGCGATTAGACTTGGATCAACACAGGTCACCCAAAACGTTCACACCCCAACACGGGCCACAACTCCCGCGAAACAAGGGCAAGGTCAAACTGTCGGTGGAATGATCATCCAAATGCTGTTGTCAGGAACATCAATGATGGTCGTACAACCCGCGATCATGGCCATCAGTAGCAAGGAAATGAACCAGCCGATAATCGTCTGGAAGAGTGCCATCCTGGCAAAATCCACCACTGTAGACGTACTTCCGAGATCTAAGTCGCACACTGATGACGATGTAGTTCCACGCCAAAATCACTCCATATCATCAAAGAAATACTTGTTCCAGTGAGGTCACATCTGCCTGCTGCTCTTTCTAAATAAGTATCTGACTTCGAAAATTCTCAACATGGCTGTGAGCGTTCAGGTTTTTTGTTTAATTGTCGGCAACCTATAACTATCGAGTAGGTGTTTGGCATTCAGAAACAGTGATATCCACATCTCAGATGTTTTGCTTAAAGGTAGAATCTTGTAAAGAAATTGCCTACGACATGACCACTCGCCCGGAGAATCCCGTGAAACTTGACCTCGTGCAGACAAACGAATTCCTTTTTTTTAACTCTAGAAAATGAAAAGTGGTTCTTTAGTCTCTGTAATATGTGAATTTCAGACCCAAATTGCACATTTGTTCTCGCATTTTGTTTTCGTCTACTTCTCATATAACCCATGCATCGTTTATCTC
>JASGXE010016792.1:0-16922 GCA_030068105.1 Sinentomon sp. SZTP_YWyxl
TTGGTTGCCACCACCTGAATTTTATTTAAAAGGCAGTTTTATTGATATGTTTTGGTTGGATTAATTGGTTTTACAATAATTTGCCATCCTGTTCGCGGCATCAAACGTCTGCAAAATTAAAATAAAAATACTTTTTGATTCATCTGCTCTGCTGCACAAGAACAAATAAACAGTTTCATCTCACGGTGCTGAGAAACTCTTGATTTTCAAAGCGTTGCTCTGTTGTTTAGCCCTCTTGACGGTCGCATCGATGACGTAATCGCCCAGATCCACACTGGCAAATCGGAGTTGGTCCGCTTGAGGGCGAGTTGCCTGTCTGCTGCTGGGAAGGCGGCAGATGGGGTGCTTGTTGGCCGAGAACGTGGGGGTGCATTCGATGAAAACATCGGGTTGTTGCTGGTATCAAGACATCCTAAGACCTTACTCTTCTCGGTTTCTAACTTTTTTAGGCCACCTGGCAGTTGGGTGGCTATTTTACTGTGCGTTTTTAGACTATCATCGTCATCATTGGTTTCTTCTCTATCGCTATTGTTTGGGCTGTGTCCCCTACCACCGCCGTTCTGTCGGGGGCTGTGACCCTGATGGTCCTCCGAATGCTGCTGGTCGTTGATGAGTCCCCTTGAAGCCAAGTCGCTTTTTAACTTGATCTTCTTCAGCTGCAGAACATCACACTTGATTTTATAGATCTTCATTCTGGCCTCGTGCTCCTCTTTGACCATCCGTGACAAGTCTGCCTGGTCACTGTTGACACCCTGTCCGACAAAGAGAAAGGCACATATATTCAAGAGGACAAATGCTGGAAAGAAAAGGTATTTGAGCCTGGCCACCTCTCAACCCAATGCACAGGGGAAGGTTAGAGGTGCAAAGTTCTATTCGTATGAGCAAGCACTCATGTAGCTTCAAAAATAACGAGTATAAGCTATCCATTAGCTTCAAAAATAACGAGTAAGCACTCAATTAGCTTCAAAAATAACGAGTAAACACCCCTTTAGCTCCAAAACTAACGAGTAAGCACTCCTGAAACTTCAAAGATCACAGTTGGAACTTTGCAATGCTGAAATTGGAAGAAGCTATGTGCAGAAAATTTTGAGCATTCCGACACATGGTTTGGGTGGGAGAAGGAGCACAGCATCAAAGTTGATGGAGTTCTGCTCAAAACGGAAAAACGCATTTGAACAATGAACTTGTCGATTGCTTAATGGCACTTGTCTTCAATCGTTAAATTTTACGAGTACGTATATTGTGGAAACCACTTCAAATCCTGATCTATTTTCCCATTCTTTTCACGTCGTGGGACTGGACGATCATTTGATTTTTACAGTCAGGCGAACGCATTATTAATGTGGCCGTTTCGAGCAACAATTGGAAGATCCCGAAATACTGAAATTGAATTATTATTCATAGTTTAAACAAAACAAGGGTCGTTGGCCCATTTCGCACAAGATAAAAAAAACTTGTTTTTGGATCAAAGAAAATTCCGGATCCCAAATTGTTCCGAGATCTTTGCACGTACAGGAAAGCTCAATTTTGGCTTGCCATGTTGAGATTTTGGCGTTTTTGTCACCTTTTTCGCGGAGCTGGTCTCTTCTTTGCGTTGAAAGCAACGGCGCTTAAAATTTCAAAAAAAAAAAAAAATACAACCACTGCATTACCCAAGTACAGCATAGATCCTCGAAAAATTCCGCACGTGTGACCAGCCATGTTTGTCTTCCTCGTTTTAAGCTGGGCGCTTCACATTTTTCCAATTTCTACGCAACTTTTCCAATGGAATATTGACTCCTTCTGAATATGACAAAATGAATTTCGAGTTTCGTTACCTGTGCGTTGGTCAACTTCTGCGATCCGAAAATTGCTGAAGCTGTCAGACCAGCTCTTTGGCTCCCGAGAGCAAGGTTCTGCAAATCGAAATAGGGATAGGCTGCAGCTAGAGCAGCCGATGCAGGAATGCCAAGGGAGCAACGTGCCCCGTCCGCTTGACCACTGCTTCCCCACTGAGACAGCTGAGAATAGTGCTGGAGCAGTGATTGTGTCAGGGCAGCCGACTGTTGCTGACGTTCCTGGAGACTTCCAATCGTCTCTCCTCCGTTGCCACCGAGGATCGAGTTGGGTGGCGAATAGGAGCCCTCCCTGTCGGGCCTCTCTGTCTTTGGCAGTTGGGGATGATGTGGATAGAAATCTGGCAGTTTCGTTAGCAAGCTAGCGCTTTCAGTGTCGTCGGCTTCCGTTGGAGATCTTGAGCTTTCGTGTTCTGGTTCGTTTGGACTTGTCCGTGAGCTGCATCCGCCGTGTCTTGTTGTTGGTGTCGGAGTTGGTCTTCGGTCGATGTCGTCTGGGTCATTTGAAGGATCCGAGAACGAACCTGGAAAAAAGGCAGCGAAAAAAAATCGGTCAAGAAATTGATTACAAATATTACATTTGATACAATTGATTAAAATCTTTCTCGTTCAAAACACCTTTTATTTTTATGTTCGTAGCGTGTGACCAGCGTGGTGCTTGCTTTGGTGAAAAATCGCCAAAATGTTTCGAAAATTCCTGATATTTTGGAAATTCGACATTTACCCTGATGAAATGCTCCGGAATAGCCTTACTTCGAGGTTGCAGGTAGCTGTAATTTTTAACACTGAAGTAAATGGAGAAAATTTTACCCGCAACTTCGGATTAGCGCTATTCCGGATCACTTCTCCCCGCAGGACAAGGTGAAAGAATAGCCGCACACAATTTGGAAACGTGGGATTTTTCGGAAATTTGATTTTGAGATCGAAGAGAACCTAGCGCAGAATTTGGAAAGTGATGCACTGCGAGCCTTGATTTAAATGTTCAAATCGGCCTACGAGAGACCAAATATGAAGAACATCTGAGATGTACGAAATTTGGCCAAGTTGACTAAAAAGCGAACAAATTCCGCAAGGTTGTGTTTTCGCAGTTTTCAATGGAAACTGAGTGGAGAGGGATTAAATTTCCGTACAAAATAACTGATTGAGAACATCAAATGCGAATAACTTCTTCAAAGTACCTATTGGGGCAGCGTAATATCGACACTTCTGATTTTAACATATGGTACGAGAGTTCAACAGGTTCATAATATGTCCGGATGGCATGGCGCATGGCAGTTGATATTTTGTCAGATTTTTACCGGGAGGGGAATTCTGCTAATAATCAAGTTTTTTGTGACCTTCGTCGCATGCATATCCCAGGTTCGTAAACCAAACAACAAGCATGAACCACTAACTGCTATTGCTGTTTCTGTCATTTGACAGGGCGTCTCTGGTCGCATAGAGTAGCTCTGCTGAATTGTCATCGAAGTGGGGAATTTGTGACGTTGCTGACCCAGGGCCACCAATCGATCCTGATGGCAAAGCGGACAGGGTCAACAGGGACAGACTGTTCTGATATCGTTGTTGGTGTTGTTTGCTAGTCAGCGAAGGGGTGTGTTTCAGGATATTGTTATTTGCGTCAGCCGTGGTGCCTCCCCCGACCACAGCAGCGAATTCGGCCAACTGGGGGAAGGAGGATTGGACAGAGTTGACAAACTGAATCGAAGAGAGGGACGAAATTTCGCTCGGAGAGAGACCATCGTCGGAACTGACCTTCTCGTGACCTTTCCTTGCCTAAAATAGTAAAATGAAAATATAGAAATGCCTTCAGTTAATCGGAAAATAAATCCGAAGCAGGGATCTACGTTTTTCTCCTGGGGCCCTGCAAATGTTTCCGGATGATGCTAAAAGAGCCCCTCAGATTTTTGGAAATCTTTCAGTTTCTTCCGCTCTCCGTCTACAACAATGGGAAACGGGGAGCCGCGCGTTTACCTCTTTCTATTGCCAAAATCAACTGCATTATTTTCCGGGAAATAATGAACTCCTGATTTAAAAAACCCACTCAAATTTTGTGGGGCGTTCAAATGTTAATGTCAACGGTCCTGCAAATCGGGAATGGGTTGACAGAAAAATTTGAAACTCGAAGCCCTTTCCATTCTCTTCTCAAAATGTTCATCTTTCATCCTTAATAAGGCGTCCAGGCGTGATACATAACTTTTGGCGGTATGCCAAAAATATTTCGAAATCCCGTGCGGCTTTACCGAGCTTATCAAGTGATTCTGGAGAACATGCCATTTGCGATTGACAAAGGAAATCTCTTAAACAAGGATTTCGTATCCGTGTTCACCCCAAAAGCCGATATCATCAGGATACCTGCTTCCTTCTGCCCGGCAGTGACAACATTGTCTACTACCTCTCCAGTTTATTCCATTTCCAATGCGGATATTGTTAGGTGGATTAACGCATGAAAATAGTCATTCTGACCATGATGGTGTGTCCATGCAGATGCTAAAACTTGCTCCATCTTCATTCGCTGCGTTCCTGAAAGCAATATTCTGCCAGAGCTTAAGCTCCGGTTCTCTTACAACATCCTGGAAAATAGCAACCATCACTCCAATACACAAGAAAGGTTCAAAATCTGATGCCGCAATCACGAGTGCATGCTGCAAGCTTCTTGAGCACCTTCTTGACTGCCATATCCGCAATTTTCTTGAATGGAATAATTTGTTCTCTCCTCAACAACATGGCTTTCTTTCAGGTTTCTCTTGCGAATCCCAGGTTGCAAGCCTGGTTCATGATTTGTCCTGTGAATGGGAGAGTTCTGCTGGAGAATTGGTGCTTCTGGTCAGACTGATGCAATATTTCTTGATTTTGCTAAAGCATTCGATGCTGTTTCGCATGCGAAGCTTATCTTTAAGATGAAACCACTTGGTGTCGATTATATCTCTTGTTCGTGGGTTTCTGACTATTTGTCAAATCGTTATCAAAAAGTAAAAGTTTTGAATTCCGTGTCTGAGCAGCTACCCGTCACTTCTGGAGTGCCGCAGGGTAGTGTTCTTGGTCCACTACTTTTTTAATCTATGTCAACGATTTGCCCCCTATTTTGCGCAACAACATTCGTCTCTTCGCTGATGACTGCGTTTTTTTTCCGAAAAATTTGTTCACTTACTGACTGCAACGATCTTCAGAGCGATAAACAAACAATTTCAGGTTGGTGTCAGGAGAACAGTATGAAACTTAATGCTGAAAAATGCAAAGTTGTATCCTTCTAAAACAAACGCAATCCAATTCGTCAACATTACGCCATTAATGGTATTGAACTTGCACATGTAGAAAAAATAACTTGTCTTTTTGAGTTAATCTTACTACCGATCTCAATTGGTTTCTGCACATTAATACTATTGTAAACAGGGCACGTAAGGCTATGTATTTTATTCGTCGGAATTTTAGGGGATGTCCGCAAAGTACAAGAGAGCTCGCTTACTTTGCATTTGTTAGACCTCAGCGTGAATATGCATCGGTTGTTTGGGACCCTTGCCTTGCTACAGACATGTGCTCACTTGAAAAAGTACAGCACTTTGGAGCTCGTTTTGTGACTAGAAAGTATTCTCGCCACAGCAGTGTGTCTGACATGATATCTAAATTAAACTGGACTCCGCAACATATTAGAAGAAAAATCAGCAGGATATAGGTATGCCTTTTCAAAGTGGTCTCCAATGTTGGTGGTTGGGGTGAATTGTTGCCACCAATTCAGAAACCGCTGCGAATTCGGAAGCTTGCGAGGCCTACATTCACTGAGATGATTTTCTCAGATGCATCAATCCTTTCGATTTGCAGCAAAAATTGGAATATTGCACACTGTTGTGCAATCACTGCAGAAATTCTTGAATCAAATGAGGGCCCCACCAACCAAGACCGCAGGTCTGTTTAACCGCAGATCGACACAACTTTTGGGATGCCAACCTTATTTCTGACTTTTTTTTTTTTCATTTCCGGACGAACATTGTTGCAAAACTCGCATTTCCAAATTGGGACGGTGTCATATTCGAGTTATCTTGCTGCTTTTCAATTTCAGTTCATTTCGGTCGCTGTCGTTCGCACTTCGGTTTGTTTGAGGAAGCTTTTAGCCGTCTTTATTTGTCATTTGCCATTAATTAATCGCCCATCAGTAGGTACTTTTCGTATTCAGGACTATCGGGTTTTGATTTTGAGCTGAAATCGTCGTTGTTTCTGATCAATTTACGATACGAGTTGAGTTGATTGAACGGGTGCACCGCGTGCGGGTCGCCTGCGACGCACATGGGCAGCATCACATCGATTCGCTCTTTGCCACTTGCCGGTGGCAAAAAGGCAAAAGTTATCCCAAATTGGCAAAACAAGATAAAAAAATTGACACGATGCATTTTCGCGGACAGGTATTTTTTGCAAACCCACATTTTATTCCTTTTTTTTTCTTCATTTTCTTTTCTTTTCACTTCATTGATTGATTTCAAATATCGCCAAAGCAATCGAACATTTGGACCGAAATTGGACAAAAAAATTTGCGGCGAAAAACTTAACCTGCCGATCTAATTTTCTGCTTGAGTGCCAAACCGAGCCGGACGAACGGCTGCGCGTTTGTGCCGGGTTGTCTGTACCGGCGGCGGTGGGTGTAGGCTGGTCACACAATACACCAAAATTTTGGAGGGGGGTCAGAGCAGGTGATCTGTGTGTGTTTGACCCGAGGTGGTGTCTCTTTCGATAACATGCTTTTGCATCGCAAACACAGCAGTTTCGCACATTTTCCACTTTTTTCTGCAAATGCAGGTGTCTACCTATGAGCATATAATTTTGCTTGAACCGTTTCAAGCAAATGTCGAATTAAATGATCGCGGCCAACTGATGGTGAAAAAAAAACGCAAAAAGCTTGGTTTTGGAGCACCAATAAAAACGACTATTTCAAAATGCCTTGCTTTTTATTCGTTGTGTCAAAATCATTCCGATTTTGTCTCTGCTGACACCCACAGGGTGGCACACGTTGTGGCACTTGTCTCTGATCTTGCGCTTTCAACGAAAAGTTACGCATCATCCAAAGAAAACAGACAACGTTTTCGCACAAGGTAGATGATTGGTTCCATCGCTGAAATGAATTCCAGAGCAAATAAGTTGGAACTTCGAATTGCGCAAAAATTGTCATCTCTTTGTACACATTTTCCTCCGTGCAGCATGGTGAGTGCCCGCTTCCACATTTTCCTCCGTGCAGCATGGTGAGTGCCCGCTTCCACATTTTCCTCCGTGCAGCATGGTGAGTGCCCGCTTCCACATTTTCCTCCGTGCAGCATGGTGAGTGCCCGCTTGTTTTTGGTGTTGTGAGCAAAATCAAAGGAAAGTTTGTTATTTGGTGCCCACGAATGGCAGTCTCTCACAAAATGTCAGGGTAGTTTCCACTTGAGGTTAAAATTTATGTGTTTATTTTGTGGGCGCGCTAGCAAAATAGGGTGCACACTATACAACCGCTGAATGTGTTGTAGGTACCTAATATCAATTGTTTTTGGGGAAAGGATTTTGCAGAAATTTAGAACCTGCTTGAGTTAAAATTTTGGACGCTCTCCGCGTTGAGTGATGCTTGTTTTACAGCAAATAATTGTGGACCTTTATGGCACTGCAGGTATGACATGCCTCTCTGACCCATGAGGTCATGCACCTGTCTTTCTGATTCTGGGGTTGCGAGACTGTATATCGTGTAAGGATATGATCGCAGAGTTTGCGATCAGTTTGTCGCGGTCATCGCGCGGTCATCGCCGTTTCACGTTTGCGTGTAGTTGGGCTGGATGTCCTAATGTCAAAATGGTGCCTATTGTTGTCGACAAAAATGATTTCCATAACAACGCCATTTTAGTTGGGTCTTTTCGGGCTTTTGAATTATGAAATTATTTTAGTTCATCTTTGGAAAAAGGGACACATGTCCTATTTTTTTTTTGAAACACGATTCGCAAAAAAAATGGAGGTTTTGAAAAAAAAATCACCAAAATTTTGAGGGATGTTCCCCAAGTAGGACCAGAAAGCTTGCTTGCTTTGCTTGTCTTCGACCTCTGCTTGAATATGCATATATCATTTGGGACCCATACCTTGCTGCTGTTTTCGTTCAATTGAAAAAAAACACATAGCGTTTGGGCGACCCTTTTGTAGACAGGAAATATTCTTGTGTAGCAGTGTCTGAGATGATTTCAAAATTAAACTGGACTCTGCCACATATAAAAAGAAAAATCAGCAGGATAATGTCTGTTTAAAGTGGTTTCTAATGTTGGTGGTTGGGGTGAATTGTTGCCATTAATTCAGAGACCTACATTCATATATTTTCTCGGCATGACTACCAATTCAAAATAGGAACTCTTTCATTGCCCCAGAACTGATATGCAGAAATACTGTTTTCTTCAGCGAACGATTTCTGACGGGAATTCCTTTCCGGAAAATATGTTAAAAACCCCCAATTTCCGCCAATTTGCTGAAGGCACGTCTTAATGCATTTTGCGAGAGCTCCATGGATTTGGCGTTTGCAAAGTTCACCTTTCAAAGTTTCACGGTTCATTGGTATTAGAATGAGGATATTTTCATTTGCGTTTTACATTTATAATTTCATTATTTTCCAATTTGCTAAATGATTCGAAAAAAATTCAACTCAAAAAATGCATGAAGCGGGGAACAACTCATTTTTCGCACAATTTTCATACTTTGATTGAATTTCCCCCCAATCCTCCCAATCCATTGTTGCCACATTTCGAGATCAAAATGACCTCATCTCGCCTTGATTGCAGCCTGGTTGAACCCTGAGAAGACCCTGTCATATGGAAAAAGGGTGCAGGAAAATGCGGAATCGGGAAAGGCACGACAAATTCCAGATTGTTTCGGGGTTCTCCATGCTTTCCTGTGTGATGTCACCTTTTGTTAATTCCTGGTAACCTGTTATAACCATGCACTGGAATGTCACCAATCACCAATAAATAGGTCAGGTCAAAAATGACACCAACACAGAGGCCCTTTTCGAGCTTGTCGCACAAATGCAGATGGATATTTTGTTTCGCCACCAATTTCATCAAACCAGTTACAGGTTTCCGGAAAGAGAAGAAAACAATTCTGTCCGTTCGTGAATGTCTTTTTCATTTCTTTTGCGAATGATCTTTCTCAGATCTCATACAATTAGGTTTGTCTTCATATGTCTGTGTCTTTCCTCACACTTCCGGTTTTTCGCATCAGCAGGGAGGTAGCTGCCGCTCAAAAAACAACCCAATTAGCCCAGAGTGCAACAACGAACAGAATTGTTTCCTTATCTGCACTGATGCATAGGATCCCTATTTCGAGTCGAGATAAGCCTATTCAGGATGTTGTCTTTGGCCCATCAGCATTGTATCTGCGGCTTTGACGGGGCAGGGCCAAGTTTCCTTTCCAAAAGTTCGGTTCAGAAAACGAGTTCTCACACAATGTGACAACGTCGCAATAACGGCGACAATTCTCCGCATTGCTGATTGGCTGATTGATAATTGATTTTTTTGATTGATGATTGATTGACAACAGAATTGACAATTGAAAATTTTTGATTAATTTTTATTGTTTTTTAAAATTCATTTATTTTTCTTTTTTTATCATTTATTTTTTTTTTTCAAATATTTTATATTTTAAAAAAAATTAAACATTTAACAAAAAATTTTAATTTATTTTAATTTATTTTTATTTTTTTAATTCTTATGAATTCAATTTCTTTATTTATTAATTTTTATTTTTTTTAATTTTCATTGATCAATTAATTTTTATTTTTATTTTTATTAATTTTAATTTTATTGATAATTTTAATTGATAATTGATTGAATTGATAATTGATTCTCCGCATTGCTGATTGCTGATTGATAATGCCACGGCAAAAAGGTTCTCCCAGATTCCTTCCACATCCTCTCTTTATTTGGTATGCAGTTCATGGGCTATAAAGAGGAGGTTTTTTATCTGGTCATCACGGATCGGGTTTTCCCCCTACCTCCCCAGCGACGACCGATACCTACCGTTCTCATAAACGGGGGTTTAGAATTAACAAAAAATAAAGCTGATTGTCATAAGTTGTGTAAGAGACTGTCCTTATCAGGTTCGAAGGAACAAAACTTGTGGAACACCCATTGCACTTTTCTGCCAACCATGAGTCGGGACTTGCAATTATTTACCTATATGTACCATAATTTTCAATTAGGTAGGTACGTGTTTGCGTGGTCCAAATTGCCAACAAAGAAATAAAAAGCAATGCAGAGCAAAGTAGTCTTGCGTGAGGCTGCAGAAGGATGGCATAAAGTTTGGACATGCCAAACATCAGAGAGAGGGAGCGAGAGAGAAGGAGAGAGAGAGGAGAGGAAGAGAGCGAGAGAGAGCGAGAGAGAGAGAGAAGGGGGAGCCAACAAAAACAAAGAGATATGGGTGCCTATAGATAGGTATATTTCGCTCTAATTGAACTTGGCAATAATTTTAATTTCTGCCTGCCGCCGCGCAAATATTCTTACGATGCTTTTAAAAAAGAACTATAAACCGGCTCGGGTTTTGCACTATTTCTGCACGCCAAAATGATGTCTTGATGATTTTGAGTTCGCAACTTCGGGAAAGTTGGCCCATCGGTGCATGTTGCATTTGAGCCCTCCTCCCCCCATCTGCCGTTACTTACACCTTTCTGGCGCATTATGCGGTTCGCGAAAATGAACTATTTTTAAGCCGTTTTTTATTGCTGACGTGGAAATAAAAGGGGTTGTCACCAGTCACAGACCAACTGTTTTAACTTTTTGACTTTTGGCCATTCTTCTACATTGGTGAGATGTGACACAAAGCCTCGTCCGCGACGGATTTGAATAAATGAAGTATTTTCCTGGTACCCCCATCGGGGGTGGGGGAGTATTTTGTATGCATGCGCCTCCTTTGCAGGTTTTTATACCAATCTTCGAGTAATTTGCTTTTTAATTAACCGGATGTTTATTTCTGACCAGCCGGGCGAGTGAAATAGCGTTTTTGCGCAATTTATCTAGTGTCTTTCACCATGGGAGCTTCAGTTCTGGGCTATGAATGATCAAAAAACGCGGTAAACAGAAAGATTTCGAATTGATAAAAATGCAAACTCTCAAATTGCCTTTGAAGCATACCAATAGCATTTGAATGTTGTTTACTGCTTGCTTTTCACCATTTTATTCCTTGACTTGAACCTTTTAATCTTATGACAATGTATAGCGAACTAACCCGTGCCTGCCACCAATGAAATTGTGGCAGTATTGTTTTTTAATAAATAAATAATAATAATAATAATAAGCGTTTAAATAATTGTTTGAATCTGGGACGGCAGTCAATAGAGGGTCCCAAACCATATGTCTAATTCGATGAATGGTGGCTTTGTTGCTTTTGCCCATAGCTTTTTTGCCCAGCTTTTGTCCAGTAAACGTGAGGGGTCTCACCATATGCTTATTTCCAAAGTAAACAGGGCCATCGCAAAAAGGATTATACCGGAAGTACCCTTCCAGGACAAGAGAGCCTTCTGAGACCCATTTTTGAACACGTTGTTGGCGTGACAGTCTGATTTCTTTTCTGGAGAAAGTCCAGCGCAAAGCAATGTGTTCTTTTGTCGTTTCAGGACCCGCAGCAGTGTGACCAACATATGCTAAGTTCCCGATGGGAATCGCTCCAAATCGCAGAAGCGACTGGCTCGTCTGACTTGCTTGTTCGTTGCACTCTTGGGAACATCGGAAGTGGGGTCAATTTTTTTACCTTGAGTATCTATATCACTAACTGTTTTAGTGATGCTTGATCTAAACATGCCAACGTTCTATTTGCGTCGAGATCACTGCACTCGTTCATTCAAAAATGACATTGGTATTTCTTCGTTTTCTCCCAGCTTCAGTTCTTTCTCCTTCCTTGTGTGTATGTGAAAATTTGTTGCAGGAATGTGTATGATAATGGGGAAACCCATAAATACAATTCAATTCAATTCATTCCTGGGCAGAACTATCCCAATTGGGACCACCTCCATGGGCGGGTGTTTGAGCAGCCGTTGACTATACTCTTCCTGCAAGGTCTTCTGAGGGATGTCAACTGTACCAATGCCGGAAACTCGAATCCTGTTATTGATTTGAAGCCCACTCCACTGTTGTTTGTGTTTTTCGATAACTGGTATATGGTTATACTGCTATATACAATCTGATTCCATGATGAAGTGTTTGTAACACCTATTTGGAATGTCGCCATATGATATTTTTCCTTTTTCTCGGTGAATTACAATTTGCAACTGACACTTTTTCTAACATATTGATTCTGAAATGTGTGATGCATATTGACAGGAGACAACTCCAAACTATACAAATTCAGTTCAAAACTCCTAAATTGAAATTTTAGCATTAATTCCGTAATCTAGACAAAAACCAATTTTTCATGTTCCCTCTGTTTGTTGAAGTGAACTTGCTGCTGATTAACTGATTGTAAATGATTGGGTGATTTCTGAGACCAAATTTGAAAAGTAAAAACAGCATCAACAAAAAGAAGGAGCTGCCGAACCGACAAACGACGGATGCCAAAAAGGCACCCTCACATAAAAGCGGAACCACAACCAAAATACGAGTGTACAACTATATCGTTACGAAACAACATTGTATAACTATGATACTATATTGATCAATAGCTTTGGCGAATCAATAGCTATGGCTATCAATAGATTTGGCGAATCAATAGCTTTGGCTATCAATAGCTTTGGCGAATCAATAGCTTTGGCTATCAATAGATTTGGCGAATCAATAGCTTTGGCTATCAATAGATTTGGCGAATCAATAGCTTTGGCTATCAATAGATTTGGCGAATCAATAGCTTTGGCGATAAATAGCTTTGGCGAATAGACGATAGTAGATTTGGCGAATCAATAGCTTTGGCGAAATAAAATGCTAGCTGGCGAATAGACCGATAGATTTGGCGAATCAATAGCTTGGCGAAAAAATAGCTCTGGCGAATAGACCGATAGATTTGGCGAATCAATAGCTTTGGCGAAAAATAGCTCTGACGAATAGACCGATAGATTTGGCGAATCAATAGCTTTGGCGAAAAAATAGCTCTGGCGAATAGACCGATAGATTTGGAGAATCAATAGCTTTGGCGAAAAAAATAGCTCTGGCGAATAGACCGATAGATTTGGCGAATCAATAGCTTTGGCGAAAAAATAGCTCTGCGCGAATAGACCGATAGATTTGGCGAATCAATAGCTTTGGCGAAAAAATAGCTCTGGCGAATAGACCGATAGATTTGGCGAATCAATAGCTTTGGCGAAAAAATAGCTCTGGCGAATAGACCGATAGATTTGGCGAATCAATAGCTTTGGCGAAAAAAAAAATAGCTCTGGCGAATAGACCGATAGATTTGGCGAATCAATAGCTTTGGCGAAAAAATAGCTCTGGCGAATAGACCGATAGATTTGGCGAATCAATAGCTTTGGCGAAAAAATAGCTCTGGCGAATAGACCGATAGATTTGGCGAATCAATAGCTTTGGCGAAAAAATAGCTCTGGCGAATAGACCGATAGATTTGGCGAATCAATGGCTTTGGCGAAAAAATAGCTCTGGCGAATAGACCGATAGATTTGGAGAATCAATAGCTTTGACGAAAAAATAGCTCTGGCGAATAGACCGATAGATTTGGCGAATCAATAGCTTTGGCGAAAAAATAGCTCTGGCGAATAGACCGATAGATTTGGAGAATCAATAGCTTTGGCGAAAAAATAGCTCTGGCGAATAGACCGATAGATTTGGCGAACAGAGCTTTGGCAATAGCTACCGCGAGCTTTGACGAAACAATAGAGCTTTAGCGAATCAATAGCTTTGGCAAAATATTTAGATCAATGTCATCGTTTTGGTGAAACCACAAGTGTTAAGCGATGTCCTCTTGCAATGACGTCAAAGGCACCAGAAAACAGAACAGAATCCGTGGAGGAAGAAGGCATTACAAATTACAATCTATCAATCACATATTTGACCTGCAATGAATTCGAAGAAAATCAATCATCTCCGCCATGTTTAAATCACTTTGTTTCGTAAATTGCTTCTCTTCTTGGGCGAGCAGCGCGAGCGACAACAGCAAACCAGCTTAATTGATTTTAATTTGGTTTAAGCAGGTACTCGTGGGTACCCACTTTATGACTCGAGAGCTATTAGAGTTTTTGTTGAAATGAGAGCCACATGCATGAACCCATTTCGAATTGCGGTTTAACTGTCCCTCCACATGCAAATTTTTCACAGATACTCCGATTTCGTTTCTCTCGCTTCCTGAAAAGTGTTAAAAAATCCGTTGGTTTTGTTTGGCTCTAAGCTTGCCCAATTTACCACAATTTTCAATTAGGTATCTGAGTGTTTGCGTGGCCCAAATTGACCTCAGAAAAATAAAAGCAAATCGAAGTAAGTAGTCTTGCGTGAGGCGGCAAAAGGGATGGATGGTAGGCATGGTCTTAAGTTTGGACATGCCAAAACAGCAGAGATAGAGAGAGAGAGAGAGTGAGAGGCTACAAAAACAAAGAGATATAGGCACTTATGATGTATTTCACTCTAATTGAACTTGGCAATAACTCAATTTCTGATTGCCGCAGAGCATTAATTCCTCGATGCTTTTAAAGACGAACTATAAACCGGCTCGGGTTTTGCACTATTTCTGAGCTCCAAAATAATTGATTAAGTCACAAAATAATGGATTTTGGAGTCAAATGCTTTTGAGTTGTCAACTTCGGGAAAGTTCGTCCATCGGTGCAATGGCCCCTCCCCTCCCCCCATCGGCCGTTACAAATTACACCTTTCTGGCGCATTATGCGAGTCGTAAAAAATAACATACCTACATTTAAGCCGCTTTTCATTGCTGGCGTGGAAAAAAATCATTCGTGTAAAACAGGACAGATCTCCGTAAAGTACCTAAAGCCTTTTCCTGATCTCAACCATGAAAAGACTTTCTTTGAGAAGGGACTTTATTGAAATACCCACATTATTTTGGAGGGTGACGGGTAGGGCATGCTCCTTTGCAAGTTTCATCAATCCTCTAGAAATTTGCCTTTCTTCCGGACGTTGCCTTTTTCAGCCAAAATGGGAACCGAATGATAGACACCATGCAATTGTTGTTTCTGAGAAATATCTGAAGCGGCGGTAGCATCCTTTTTCCTCGCCAGGTGTTTGAAAAGCCAGAATGTTTGTTCAGGAAAGAAAAAAATCAGTTCAATGGCAAAATGAGAGCTTTGAACGTTGCACGCCTTCAACCAAATCCAAACAACACGCAAAGTAGTCAGAAAAAGGGCGATCTCAGATCTTCGAATCTGGAATTTTCGTGATTTTTCACTCATGGCCGGTATAATTTTCGCACATTCTGTGCAGAACCGGTCGCGATTTTACAAACCCTGCCGCGACTTTAAATGGCAGAGAGCGTTTTGTGCAAGAATGCTCGATTGGGGCCCTGCTTTCGCAAGAAAATAAAACAATTTTTTTATACCTAAAGCCATCTGAACCTGACCTAACCCTGTCCCCTCTCGCAAAAATCAATGCTCTGTGGGGGCCCTGGCCTGCCATCTAAAGTCGCGGCAGGGTTTGTAAATTGGCGAACCGGTCAGTGAAATCCGTGTTCACAATTTCCAAAAATGCCTGATTGAAACGGCTTGTCGGACATTTCAGCAAGAGGTATATACACACTGATTCCAGATTCTTGTCACTCTAGTTTGTCTGCGATATTGATCTGCCATTGTCGGGTTATAGTTATAAGCTGTCAGCTCAGTTGTTTCTCTCAGAAACATAGTGTGTGTTTGATGTACGTGCGACATTTCGTCATCTTTTTTCGGGAAACAATCAATTCCAGAGCTGTCTTCGATTGGAACAACACCCAAACAAAAAACCCCGCATGAAAATTACATGGTTTGGTTCACGAGGATAACTGCTTGCCTGCTGCGACTAATTTCATTTGGGGTGCAGTCAGCTCAGTACTCAAACAAGAAGCCGGTCAACAACCGGGTTTCAAGACGATCTTTTCCCACAAGCAAGACAAAGGTCTGGAGAAATGTGCCGTTTGTGTTTTCAGAACTATTTAGGTTAATGAAAGGCAAGGGTTCACCTTGGATGAATTGCCAACCTCGGGTGAATAAGGCAGAAAGCATCACACTCTGAGCTATCTCGCCCCTCTGGAGGCAAAATTATCATTGATGTCCGATACCTACACGAGATATGTGTTCGTGAATTTTCATGATTTCCCTTGTAGTTGGCTAATTAAGCATCTGTTCAGTTTGGTTCTGGTTGGTGTGTCTTATATTGTTTTATTGGCCATGCCATGCGCTCGTACGAGGCCTTGCATTATTTTTGCAATGCTTATAATCTCTTTTGGAGCCAATTTGCGAGTATACCTTGTCATGCCGACAGACCCTCTTAAATCCTGGCCATGGGCTGAGTTGAGCCAGCTGATGCAGCCCAAAAAGGCATTACCTACACATTTATGACCAAGTCATATTTTAACTTACGGTAGAAAATGCAAAGGAGCCGTAAAAACTGCCGTAAAAGAGATTTTCAGCAGGTTTTTTCTGCCAAGCTCCTTGCGAGTTTTTAAGACCTGCTCAGAGTTTACATTTTACTTTTTGGCGAGTTTAGTTGGCACTAAGCAAAACCTATGCTGTGTGTGTCAACCTCTTGATGTATCGGCTTAGACTATGCTAAACTGCACGAATCCAACCGACTCGTAAGTTCAAACAGGCAAAAAACAGTCGCAAAACGTACCTAACCGTTTGGAATGGGCCTATTTTATCGCGTTCGCATGACAGCGCTAAAGCAGGGCACCTTGACTCCTGAGACAGTAAACATTGATTAGAAGCAGAGTTTTTTACTCATTGTGGATAGAGGCAGACTGGAGCGATAATAAAGTTCAGTTCGAAGCATGGACTTGGCAAAAATAAGAACTTCGCAAAAAATGAGATCGCAAATGCGCAAAACCGGGTAATAAAATTGCGATCGGTTCTTGAGACTGAAGCATGATGGTATGAGGGGTCAGCACAGCGGCAGAAGTTGAAAAAAAAACTGGGGAAACGTTTCAGAAAAAGACCGTTGGTCGCCGCAGCGCAAGACGAGA
>JASGXE010016794.1:0-10905 GCA_030068105.1 Sinentomon sp. SZTP_YWyxl
GCCCGATTTTTGGACCCTTCACCAAAAGAAATTTGGGATTTTTTTCTTTTTTGGGCCAGGGTAATGGAAGCTAATTAAATCCCGCAGCATTGTCTGCGCAAAAATTTTAACAAAGTTAGTTAACAGCAAATATCAAAAGTGGATTTATTTTCTTGAATCAAATGGCATTTTACGATTTGCATACTGCCATGAGGAGGGCTTCCGGATTGACCAATCCCTTTTACTGCTTTCGGGCTTTCGGCCTTTAATCTGGCCATCAGCAGGATGCATAGCCAATCAATCTTGCAAGATACACCATCGTAGCGTCGTGACCACTTTTATGCATAGGGGAAATCTCGGAAAAATGCAGTGAGACTTTTCCACTGGACACTTCCGAGATTTCTTCCCTGTTCACACATTTTTGTTTCAATCAATAACCAATTTTATTTGTTTAAGGCAAATGTTTACTTGGACGAGCGATGGGCACGACGGAATATCAGAATAGCTGAAACAGCTCATATTTCAGGGGATCAGCGCACTGTAATCGCGCTGAAGACCCAATAGTTTTTAATTCTGAGAAGAAAAAGCGTTAAGTAGAGCCTTGGACGCGCATTTCATGTGTTCAGCGTCCGTGGGAAAATGCATTTGAAAAAGGCGTTTGATTTTATGAAAGGTATTTTGAATTGGGAATTTTGTAACAAACGCCTTTCAAGGAAGACGCAGGAGAAGTAGAGTCAGGAATTTGGTATTGAAAGTGTCCCTTTTAAATCTTTACAAGAAAGGACAGTCGCTTTTCCTCCCTTCATGCGGATGGGGGATTGAGTTTAATTTAGAGATGCCAAAATGTCAGACTCACTGGTTGTGCTCCGATAAATTCTCGCAATTGAGCGAGTTGCACAGCAAGGGGATTCGCTGCAGAGCACTGAACCTTTTCAAGGGCGTCAGAATGCCAGGTAAAGAGTGGTGATCCCAGACGATTGATGCATTTCGACGGGCAAATTTCATGAACTATCGCTCTGTCAAGGACGACGGTCTTCCGTGAACGGAAACACGATCTCTTCGAGTGTTTAGAAGCCTTTTCGAGAATTTTTTGTTTATTTTCACAGATTACGCATTGGCACTCACCAAACTTCTATGCGTACTTCCCAACAGCAAACTCATACCCGGCAATTGTTGCAGATATGCTCAGCGGTGCGATTGCATGCATTGGATTCTCTTGGGTTGGTTGTTCACGCGTGTCTTTCTTTATGCCTGTGGCCTATCTATGTATCTGTATGTATACGGCTCGAGAAATCAAGCAAGCGGTGAACAAATCTGTGCAAATGCATGAACGCACAGGTCGTTTGATAACCATGAAGAAGACCCAAACATGTTTTGGAATGGGAGGTTTCTTCATTATTTAAATCAAACAATTGCCTGCGCAAAATGGCAAAAGAGTTACTAACAGGTGTAATGTCCAAAATAAAAAATAGTTGATAAAACGGAAACTGCTGGTGGCATGCAAATATGCAAGTAAAATGCTTCGATTTCAATTCAAATCGCAAGCAATGTAAAAGTGGATCAGGATTTAATGACTTTTATTTGGTGTTGGAACAAAATGCAGCACATTTTCGCACATAGAGGTACAGGCGGGAAAAAATATGTATCCAAATTAATTAATAAAAATATCCAAATACACGGTTTTTCGTTGCCTCCGTTATCCAAGTAGAATCAAAAACGTACCACATTACAACAAAGGTTAAAAGTGAGAAACTTTTATTCCAATTGCATAAAGTTGAGTTCTTGCAAAGTTGCATTGTTATCCCAATTGATTGCGTACGTTTCTGGCCTAGTTGCTTCCGTGTGCAGAAACATTAATACATCGTACATTTTAAAACACACAGCCGCAAGCTCATTTTGGTAGTGCCACATGTTATTGGACCATTAGCACAATCAGCGTTTCATGATCATTCCATTTGTTTCGCACCAAAATTTCAGATGTCCAGTCCAGCCTGCACTGAACTTGAAACGGTGATGCTCGATTGGTTGGGTCAGATGTTGGAACTCCCGCAAGAATTTCTAGCCAGATCAGGAGGAAAAGGAGGCGGCGTGATACAGGTTGATTATAATAGGGTCACAATTATTGGATAAAAAGAGGGAGGGGGCGTTTCAGTGAATCAGAAACTTCTTTGGCCGTTCCTTTGAGCAAACTTACCCTCAGTTCAACTCGATAACCAATTCAATGGATAGATTTGTGTCGCGAAAATTTCATTCCTATGCACAAGGCTTATTCTTTTCCATTGTTGCATTGAAAAATGCTTTCGTCCGTTGAATTTGGTGTTGAGTTGAACCTGAGGGTGAGCTGCAATGGAAAATACCGTCGCTTGTTTTGCGAGTTTTCTTTACTTGCCCAGTTTTTGCACTTGCTTCCGAATCAAACAATTTCGGATTTAGTAAGACTGCGGCTGCTCGATATGGTGAATTCTGTGAAGAGAAGGTAGAAGTTCTAAATGTGGCGCACGACACGTCCACGGACGTGATTTTCGTATTCTTTTTGCTGCATCTTGAATAAACCTATAACCAAGCCTAATCTAACCGTCGAAGCTCAGTTTCTTGAACATCATCGGGAAAATTAATCGAGCCACCAACGTAAATTAAATGGCAGAAATGGTGTTGCCTCCGAAACTTTCCTTTACTTGCGTTCTTTATTTTCACAAAGAAAAAAGTGTCGTATTTCATCAACATGTTGTGACACCTGTTTCACAAGTTTTGTTTCAACAATTTTATTGCATATATTTTCGAAAAAACACTTTCGATTTTTTTCTTCTTCATTTGGTTGGACAACAAAGGAAAAACTTTGGTGCTGAATTTTCGTCGCGGAATCAAATGTTTCATTTACTACCGAAACTGCATTTAAATTGCATGTATGGTTCCATTAATTTTCCCGGCACTGTACACGTACGAGTACCTTTTGGCATCTGCATGTAGCTTGTTGTCAACCCACTGCTCGCATTCCGCCAAACAGATAGCAAAACGTCCGCGAACATGCTTTACTTCACATGTGGGCAGATGTTCGGAATTTGTTACCAGATAAGCGTTTGAGGCAACATTGAGAGCAACACATTTATCTCATTTCATGCAAAAAATAGTGAGTTTTCAACAGATGCCCATGCCTAAGATTTTTTTTACGTGGGCCTCAGGGTAAAGCTTCCTTGTACTTTACGGCCAATATCTGATTTTATCTCACGAAGAAAAACATTGAGATTAAAATACATTGATCACCAAACAAAGTATAAGACATGCAAGCATTTATCAATTTGAGTTGTACGGGTAGCGTCAATTTTGGGTTGTGTTTCTGCGTCAAAAATCCCGACCACTGTGGCAACAGTGTTGGTTTTGATTACAAGATTCAAGATTGCAAGATTTGAAGATTTTCGTTCGGCAATTTCAGCGTCACGTGCAATGATCTTCTTGAAAATCTTGTCCACTTTCTCCCCATGTTTGTGCATACAGGGCACAGCAAGTGAAGCAACTCTGGTCGGTCTACTTTCGGCAAGGGCAAAAACGATAAAGCGAGCCAAGGAGAAAAATCCTAACATCGATGACGCAGAAGTTATGACAAAATTGGTGGCATACTCATCAGGTAAGCACTTGGCAGTGGTGGACACAAACGAAAAAATCCAATTCAGAATTCAGCCTTCTTATAGTGACGACAGAGTCGTATTACCCTGTGCACAAGCAAACCTCAATGCAGAATTAAGTTCCATTTCAAAAAGTACGAGGTCACAAAAATTACGTTTCAAGGTGGTTTTTTGCTAGGATCTGCCGCATTTATTTATGATGCCTTCAGTAAAACAAAAGAAAAAGTTCCAAAGGCAGTCTAAAACGGAAAATCCACGTATGGATTGTGTAATTCTGTCACCGTTGGGAAAATACATATCTGGCGACAAGGCAGATATATTCACTGCCAAAATACATATCTGCCGTCTGAAAAGGCGCTGCTGCGAAAGAAAAGCAAAGAGATGATTTCCCCAGTTTTTCCAAGAGCAATAACGCTCCATTGTTTTCAAGCTGTTTTCTTGTTGTAAAGCGTAAAGCTGTGTTTTTTTAATATTTATTCAACTGCACCCCAGCTTTTGTTTTTGTTCGCCTATCAGGTACCTACATTGCTTGTTTTTTACTTTCCCTTTTTATTTTTTCATTTTTCGCATTTTAAATCCTTTTAATTCCTGAAAATGAAGTTTCCGAAGTCCCACGTTGTGCCCACAAACTTGCTGGTTTTTGAATTTCTGAAATTATTATGCAACACCCGTTCTGCATGTCTGAGCGGATTTCCACCCGTCTCGGCGGATTTCCACCCGTCTGAACTTCCGCTCGTCTGGGCGGATTTCCGCTTGTCTAGCGGATTTCCACCCATCTGAGCGGATTTCCACCCGTCTGAGCAGATTTCCACCAGAGCTCTAAACTAAGAGGTATAGGGAGCGACGCTAACTGGTCCTGATTCACAGATAAACAGCCCATCAACAATCACAGTTGTTTTTGCAAAAGCTCTGTCAAAACCTGAAAACAATTATGCATCGAATAACTCGCTGCGTTAAACTGAGTCCAGGTCCACTTTAAAAAGATGAATGCTTTGTTGCTGCTACACTTCAGCCTGCACTCCACCTGCTCACGTTTTTATTTCTGTTATTTATTTCCAGATCAATCACATTCTTCCGTTCAAAGGGCCGGTCTCCTTGGCGGGGTGAAAATTCGAATCCTCGATTCAGACGAACACTACCAGCTCAAAGCAGACACACTGGAGAAAGCAATAAAAGAAGACCAGGCAAACGGACTCATCCCGTTCTATGTAAGAAATGTTCGAGCACTTTCGGTAGACTCCGTATGCGCGAAAAGAATCCTTGGATGGCAAAATTCGACACCTTCGTTCTCTCATATGTGGTCAATAAAATACAGTTGGGAAACATTTTTATAGCCACGCAAAATCTTTCGCCATGCCAAAAACGCAATATGCCTTGACAAATAAAGAGTTGATTCACACATCTCGCCACAAGTTCTTGTTTTGTGCAGACATCGTAATTTCGTTTCTGGTTGAAGTAAGACAAGTTCTGTTCGTGATTCGCCTGTCAAGCCAAAAGCTGCAACCCACATCACAGTAAAATGTTGCTTTTGCGGACATCGTAATTTCGTTAGGCGTAAAGAGCGAAAATGTTCCAGTTGTTGCTCAGCCAATGCAAAAGCTGCAACATTTCACGTAAACATCATTTTTTCCAACGTCAGGACGTCATTGTGCATTTGAATGCGCAGCACTTGGCCAGCCGTCTGGCCCAAGTCGGACACAGCAGAGGTTTTTTTACGACTGCCGGAATTGCATGAAAATTGTCTCGCCAATTCTTATCTAAAGAGAACATTATTGCTTTTTCTTTATTGATCGCGAAAATCGCAGCACCGATCCGAATTTTGAGAGCAGTCAATTTGGCATCAAGGCAATCTTCACATCGAAATAGCTTCAGGAGTTTTCAATGTCGCTTAAAGACTTCGTAAAAGAGGTGTGATTTTGATGAAAGTTTATTTAGGCTGAAATAGTTTTGATTTTGATCAGTTTCTTTAAGACTTCCTGAAATAGGTATCTATAGATGTGATTTTTATTGGCCAACGCCAACAAACATTGCACGAAATTATTAAAAAATCCGCATATTCTCCAAAAGAAATGCGAGGTCTTTTTTTGGAGAGGTCATTCGAGCGATGACGAAATGGAGATATGCTGTCCCATTTCGTTCATTCGTCAAGAGTTATTTCATGGGAGCCTGAAACCCTGTTTTCTGCTTTCTTCCAGATTATAGCAACATTGGGGACAACTTCTTCGTGTGCTTTCGACGATTTGCGGGAGATTGGCCCTGTCTGCCGAAAGTACGGAATTTGGCTACACGTTGACGCTGCATATGCAGGCTAGTTACTTCTTCAGGGACTGCCCAACGTTTGCCTCTTATGTCCGGTTGCACCAACGTGGATCAAGCTTTGATCCTGGATCAGGCAATGTTAAAACCCTATGCTTGATCTCGGATCAGTGTTTGATCCGAGATCAGTGCTTGATCCTTGTTGGTGCAACTGGGCATAAGTTGTGGGATTTGCCGTCTGCGATCTCTTCCCATGGTGGAAAAAATGGCAGAGAGCGAAACGTTTTGGGGGATTCTGCGAAAAATGTTGTGCACCTAGATCGTCGACGTCAAAACTTATGTGTTACTTTCAACCGCTGTATTATGGGCGCATTGGATGTGTATCTATGCATGTGTGTTTATTTTAATTAGATTTGCGATTTACATGCAAATATCAGTTTCAGCAAGACAAGATATCACATGAACAACATAAAACCACACTTTCAGGGCAACATTGGTAAAAATAACAAAATACAGAGCCGTTACACGGCAGGAGAACAAAATACAGAGCTGATGCACTCGTAGATAAGCTATGACAATAATAAAATCAAGAAAAATAATGAAAAAAGAATTGACCCATACCTTGTCCAAACGGTGACTTGCGATGATGAAACAAAAGATCAGTTCAAACGAGAAAATGATTGAGCACTTTCACGGTATTGAAGATGTGTTTAGAAATGACTTGCAAGGTTTGCAATTACATGTGAATCCTTGGGGAGGGAATTCCACTCCCGAAGTGTTCGCGGAAAAAAGGAATTGTAATAAGTTTTATGTTTTATTTTATTTTTATTTTATATTTTATTTTGAGCTTGATTTATAATAGCTCTATAAATACCACTTTATTATTGGTATTGTGTATTTGAAAGCATGCGACCTGCTGCCAGAGAAAGTGCTGGCTCGTATTTCATCAGGAAGAGACATGAGAAATGTGAAAAGCCGTCTTTCCGTTCTTCTTTGAGAAAGAGTAGGAAGCCCCAACTCAAGGACCATTTCCGATACACTGGAGGTGAAAAGTCATTCATGATGAAACGAGCTGCACTTCTCTGAACTCTTTCAAGTGCGTTGACGTGGCCTGTAAGGAAAGGATCCCAGGCACAGCAAGATATTAAGAATTGGGAGAACGTGAATGTACATAGGTACAACCACAAATTAATGAACTAATTTCAAGAATTTTTGTTTTCTCCCCGAAAATAGGTTCTGCGTTCGTTTGTCCGGAGTACAGATATCTTTTGAAGGGTGTCGAATACGCGGAGTCGTTCAATTTCAATCCACACAAATGGATGCTGGTCAATTTTGACTGCTCGGCCATGTGGTTCGTTTTTTTATTTTTTAAATTTTACTCCTGATGGTGATTCAATGAATTCGCAATTCATTGAACAGGTTTTACAAAATTAACCAGGTATAGGTAGATATACACCTTTTCCGAAAAGGTGTATATCTACCTATACCTGGTCCTTTTTCCTTCTAAGTGTTATTTGAGCGTGAAGGTAGGCCTATCATGAGATGGCTGGAACGTACCTACTCGTACACTCTGGAGCAGAGGAAAAACTTGTAAGAAGCAGCTTGTGAGGCTTCATTTTCAGGTCGAGTAGTCTGATTCCGATCACCGTTGTCGGCGCGATGACCAGTTCAGCGGAGGTTCTCCTGGTTGAACTGGTCAGACTTTCCATTTCGACTCCTGCACCATTGCGATGTTTTCAAAATGATCTTCCAGAGATAGGCCGCCCGATAGGACGCCATGCTTTATCGACGGCCGGTTTGCACGAATTTCTGATGCAGTTTGTAAAATGTTTTGCCGGTCGGGGCAGCTAGGTCCTGAGACAATAGTCTTGAGACACGGTCCTGAGACAACTGTTGCACTTGCGTGGCGCTTTCGTGAACTTCCATCCAGCACAAAATCTTTCTCCTCTGCTCCAGCGTAATCAATCAGCCCACTCTCAGCCTCAGCTTACCTTCACCTGTATTGTATCAAACACCAGAAGGAAAAAGAAAAAAGTGAATCTGATGTCAATTGCCTCACAAGCTCTCGGGGTCGCGAGCGAGATATGATATTGACGACAGAGTTAGAAACGAGAAATTATGGTGTCAAGAAAGAGTCTGCGATCTTTTTTCTGGCCTCACGTTTTGCTTCACAGAGCAGAGATACGAGAATGTTGCGGAACCTGCTGACATATTGCCAGAAAATGATTGCTCGTAAGGGTTATGTCATTTATAAGGAGGGGACACTATTGCACGGTCACAAGGAAACATTTTTACAAAAAAGTTGTAGGCCCTACTTGCCGTGCAATTGTGTCCCCCCTTTGGCTTCTGCAGACGGTACCTACAGGGTGTGCTTTTTCTCTGTCGTGCAATTATGTGTTCTCCTCAAACGGTTTTCTTTTGCATTTTCGTTGCTATAGGCCCTACTGTCTGCATTATTTTTTCTTATTCTGTATCTGTAATTGCGGGCTGAGCAGATCATGGGGTTTAGTCGCTTAATAAGAGATCGCGCAGAGAGATCAGATCAGGTTAGGTCAGATTGGATTAGATCGCAGGTCCAGGTTGTTTTAAGTAAAGGTACACTGCACAGAGAACCCTAACCTGACCTGACCTGACCTAACCTAACCTAACCTTACCTAACCTAACCTAACGACCTAACTGATCCTAACCCAACTACTAAACCTATGCAAAGCGCCTAACCTATCCCAACCGACTACCCACCCTCCAGAGAAATAAGGCACACCCTGTGCCGTATGCTGGGCCAAAGGGGGGACACAATTGCACGGCTAAGGGTACAGCTTTTTTTCTGAAAATGTTTCCCTGTTGCCGTGCAATTGTGTCCCCCCGTATAAATGACTTAACCCGCTCGTAAAGATTGAAGTGGTACCTACACTCTAAATTTCAAACGTCTTTTAAAAAGTCACTTTCCTATATATTTACTATTGTAGTCCAAAACAAGACATGACTTGCCGACTTTTTTCAGACTTGGTGTCTTTTTGCATTTTGCCTTTTAAAGTAGTCTAGAAGATTAATCGAAACACCTTTTTAGGCGTTTTCGTCTTTCTAAAGGATTCCTAAAACGACTCTTTGAAGCAGTTTAGTCTATTTTAACAAACACACAAAGCATAAAGATTCCAAGTCCGAGAAAAAAGTCGCTAAAACGTGTCTCGTTTTGGACTACACAAAAGTGACTTTTTAAAAGACGTTTGTGTTTAGAGTGTAAATTCCACCCACTGCTCCCTCACACGAGCAAAAATTTCGTGCAAACTTTACAAACATTTTTTCAACCTTCGAATCAACCTTTTTCTAACAAATTATCAAAAACATCTGCGAACTGACTTGGTATTTGTAGTGTCCTTCCAAGTTTGACAAAAAAGAAGGCAACCAATTGCAAAAAAATGATGCCGCGATTATGGCTGTTTTTTTCTACCCCCCTAAAACACAATTAATAGCCCACCGGTCAAAGCAAAGAATCCCGAGACAGAAAGCGTAAGAATCCCTGGAAAAAGAAATACTGGGCTCTTCCGCTGTCTTAAGCAGTGCGCAGCACGGATTTCGCCCTGGTTTTTCTTGCACAACCCAGCTGACGGCTTTCACCCAAGAGATTTCCATGGCATTGGACCGAGGATCAAAAATTGATGCCATATTGATTGATTTTGCAAAGGCATTTGATGTTGTGAGCCACTCCTTACTGCTTGAGAAGCTTGCTTTTTTGGGTCTGGATTACACTACCCTGTGTTGGCTGAGGGGATACCTTACTGGCCGAACTCAAGTTGTGAGAATCGATGACCATCTTTCAGAGACCCGCCCAGTAAACTCAGGGGTACCGCAAGGAAGTATACTTGGGCCGTTGCTTTTCTTAATTTATGTCAACGATCTGTGCTCGACGGTCAGTTCCAAAATTCGGCTTTTTGCCGACGACTGTATTGTTTACAGGCAGATCGACTCGGTTGGTGATAGTTCCGCCTTGCAGCAGGATTTGGAGTCTATTTCGCAATGGTGTGTTTCTTCTAAAATGAGTTTAAATGCTCAAAAATGCTCCCTCATCCACTTTTCGTCCACTGCAAATGATCTGACTTTCAGCTATGTACTGACAGTAGTTTCCCTCTCCCCTTGTAAGGATGTCGTTTATTTGGGAGTCAAATTGACTGGCAATCTTGACTGGGCTTCTCATGTTGCTTCAGTTACCAAGAAGGCCTCCAGAGCACTCTATTTTGTGAGGAGAAACTACAGGAAATGTCCACGAAGGATCAGGGAGTTGGCTTATTTGTCTTTGGTGCGGCCAATCACGGAATACGCTTCATGCGCATGGGACCCTCGAACTTCTTCTCAGGTTCGGGCTATTGAGCGTATACAGCGCCAAGCTGCTCGTTTTGTAATAGGGGACTATAGAAGAAGGCAGAGTGTCACCGAAATGATTAGGAAACTGGGGTGGAAAAGCCTTGCTGAGAGAAGGAGCGAGCTGCGGATCCTCAGTTTCTATAAAATTCTTAGCAACTCTGGAGGATGGCAGGAGTTTTTGTCCTATATCCAGCTCCCGTCCTTCTATGCTCGTTATGATCATTCATTTAAGGTCAGGTCACTATCGTTCAAAAAAGACGTGGGCAAATTTTCTTTTCTTGGACGAGCTATCAAAGATTGGAATTCGCTCCCTGCCACTGTCCTATCTTCCCCTTTGACAGTGGAAACACTTCGAAGACGCCTGGCAGCCCCAACTTCTCGCCTTTTAACTGCCTGAACATGGAGCATTGTCATTGTTCTTTTATTATTTCCTGTGTAATTGTATTCCGTGTTCATTTGAGTGTTGATGTTATTGTAAATTTTCATTCACTTGTCGATGGTGTTCTTCTGTTCCTTTTATCATTATTGATTGTGTAATGTCCTTTCTATTTACCTTTCTGTGTACGATATAGGCTTCAGCCTAAAAGTACTTAATAAAATTCAATTCAATCCCGAGATAGAAACCAAGAACAAGATGAACGCAAATGAAAACTCACACGACAAGAAGACCAACTCAGTCGGAGGATGATTC
>JASGXE010016795.1:0-11066 GCA_030068105.1 Sinentomon sp. SZTP_YWyxl
GCATTCCTACGGTCAGACAGAGTGAATGTTTTTGAAAGCTTCTTGCATGAATCAAAACCAGCTATTGATTGGAAATATTCTGATCTAATCAAAACAGTAACCATGGTATGTTTCTTTGAATAATCAATTCTCTGTGGATGTTTTGTGGATATTGACTTCCGTCTGTTAAAAATGGTTGTGCTTCAAGCAGACCTTAGAGATGTTTTTATATTTTCTAAATAACTGGCCGAATTCATTGGGTTACCTGAGCACCTGCATTTGAGATTGAGGAGGCCATATAATCACCTTTTCTTTACAGAGTGTTCAGGAACCTGGAGATCCTGGATTGTCTGGACAGTTGGAGAATTTTTGCAAACTGGAATAGGTAGTACGGGAATTCATTTTTGCAAATAAGTTGAGCGCCAGCTTTAGCCTCGTCTTGGAGAATTGAATCTGGAAACAGTTTCGAGTGGGGGGTTGGTATGCTTGATGTTACTTAATTTGCTGGCATCAAGAATCAAGATTGTATTTTGTCACCAGCTTGTTTCATTTTTCCACTCTGTAAATTCCAAAATCAAGTGCAGTTCATAAGGTGGCAACGTCAAATGGACAGTGTTCAGTGACATTTTGTTGGGCAGAATAATTGTTCATTCCAAGTGAACAAATCATGAAATTAATTGGAACTTTTTGGGCTTAGGTCTATGTTGTTTGCTGGGAAAAGTATCTCCATGGAAAATAACCTTAATTGACATGGAACTTAAAATTTTGTTGGGGTTGCGTTGGCTGTTCTTTCTTTTTCGTCTTTTCCTTTTTTACCGGTTTTGGTTTAATTTGCAGGTTGACAATTTAAATTCCCTCCTTTTTCTTTCCAGTTAATTCCCCACATGAGTAAATCAGACTGGAAATTAATTGTGAAGAGCATTCGATCATTATTTCAAGAAAACAGCATTGTGATGGATTTGGATGTCAGCAAAAGGGACAACAAACAGGGATTTGAAAATCTGCTGAGCAATTTGCGAACCATCAAGTTGCTAGGTGATGCCTTGCTCGTTGGCGTAAATGTTAATCTTTTCACGGATGTCGATGGGGACCAAGATTTGTTTGATCATTGTTGGACTTGCTTCTCTTTTGGTGTTCAAGTTAGTTTCATTGCGATGGCAAATTTTTATGATCAGTCATTACGGATGTATTTTTTTATATTATCAATGATTGTGAACATTTTAACCAAGAAGTGCTAAAATTTATCTGAAACTAAACTTTTAAACTGGCATTTTACCTTGTCCCAGAATTTGCATTTCCTCACCGAGCAAAGCTTTGTTAGCCTTGATCGATGCTTGTGGGAGGAATTCAGAAAAACGATGAGACATTCTAACAGTGGTCACCCACCATGGTTCTAATTGTGAAATTATTGGGAACTAAACAGGAAGGTTTTGTTGCAATTTTATTTTATGCAACAAAATTTTAGATGCGCATGATAAACCAATGAAAGAACGTTACATGCAGAATTTGCTTGAAAGGCATGGGAATATGAAATAACTGTTATTGGGCTATCTATGATTATGCCATTGCAAAGATCATCTTTAGCGTGTAAAATTTCCAAATTATGCAGCACATACTTTTCTTCAGGCAGCTATCATGGAAGCCCAGGAGCGTGCTTCAGGCAGCTGTCATGGAAGCCCAAGAGCAGGCATCAGATAGCTATCATGTCATGGAAGCCCAGGAGCTGGCTTCAGCGGTTATCATGGCAGCCCAGGAGCTGGTTTAAGGCAGCTGTCATGGAAGCCCAGGACCTGGCTTCAGGCAGTTATCATGGAAGCCCGGAAGCTGGCTTCAAGCTGCTATCATGGAAGCCCAGTAGCTGGCTTCAAGCAGCCATCATGGAAGCCCAGGAGCTGGCTTCAGGCACCTATCATGGAAGCCCATGAGCTGGCTTCAGGTAGCTATCACGGAAGTGCAGGAGCAGGCTTCAGGCAGTCATCATGGAAGCCCAGGAGAATGAAATTTATTTCGTATGCCAACCACCAAATGCATCAATGCTCATTTCTAATTTTTTTAAACCTGAAGAGCAGAGAGTACCTGTCATTGAGAATGGAATTATGAGTTTATATCCTTGCAACAGGATAAAAACGTTCGGTTCTTCATAGGAAATTTTTGAGTTAGTTTCAAGCAACAAAAATGAGTCACGATTTTGAGGGAAACTCGTCAAAAAAGTGGGTACATGCATTTGATCCGTTGGCCTGCTTCCAATAAGCGGATTTGAGAGCTTTTCGTCACTTGTAAGCCGAGCCCCTTCTTACTTATTAAGTAGGTAGTCTATGCAGTTTTTAAATGCTCCAAGAGAATCTTATAGATTGGCCTTTTGATACACTAGATACGGAATAGCCTTTGAGTTTTTTTTTTGTTATTTGTTTGCCTTTACCACCTGCTTGCAAAACAGAAATTTCTCTTGGGCAAACATCGCAGGGTGTTGTTCTTAATTTTTTCAATGCTGTACTTCTGTATTTTAGGCCAGCTTGCTGCCATCAGATTTGGTTCAAGATTTGATCATTGTTCACAATTACTTGTGCTCTTTAGTCACGACTCTTCTCAGCTCAAAACCCCAAAGTGCAATCCCCATTTTGATAATGGTGCAGGATGCTGTTTTCGGAGGGAAACTGGATATGCAACAAACTGATGCTGCCTCAAATGAAAACCAGCAGAGAGTCGATTGTGATAATGGCCAGGCTGTCCTCAGTGAGCTCACCGTTGGGCTAAATTGTTTGAACATCAGCAGTTTCGATAGCTGCTACCAAACATTGCTGAATAGGGTGGAGAAACATTACAGAATAGCTGCCGACGGTAACTAGAATTGACTTTTTCTAAATTTGAGAAGACTTTTATTGGTTAAATTAAAATGCTAAATTGTCCAACAGCCTGTTGGTGCTTGTATTTTTATTTATTTTAAGGGGGGTAAAACCTTAGGATTTGTCATAAATGACCAAAACATTTCGTGTGCGAAAATCCTATTTTTCTCTGTTTCCTTGCTACTTACATGGATATGGCTTTTTTGGATCCGGAATCGAGTAAAATACAAACGGCTCCACCTACATGAGCACCAAATGTTGGTGCTCATGTTGATGCACTGCACAAACCATTGCTTATGTAGCGTCACAAAGATCAGAGAAACACCATTTGCGTCCTGCTATTCCAGTCCCAAAGACCACAGATGCAGCGGAGGAGCACGTAGGGACGGAGCACCATATGTGTCGCTATAGACTTCAGAGGCCATGTTACATGTTTGAATCTGTTCCATTTTGTGGAACGCAGGGTGACATTTGGGGTATTTTGGACGTGGTGACAAAGCAGCTGTTTTTAATTGTTCTTTTAAAGGTTAAATCCCAATATTAACAGGGTTCCACTTGACTGAAGGAGCTGGTGTGTGAGATGGTCATACAGTTTGTGTGAAGACTTTGGGCAATGAGGACCTGCTCTGTTACAAGCATAAAAGATTGGGCCGGGGGCCCTCTCATTCCAAGTTATGGTTTTGTGTCACAGGAGCACAAGTCCACCACTGCGGGTGACAGAAACTGTGATGGCTGTCCCCTTGTTATCCCCTGGGAGATGCTGTTGACCTTGGTTTATGGAGGGGCTTCCAACCAAGATTTGACATGCCTGAGCAAGCCACACCCACGTGTTAAAAATAAAATTTTAAGCCGAAACAACAGGGTCCTACCTCCATAAAAAATTTTTTTGCATTTTTGAGTGCTAGTTTGCCAACCTACAACATGTAAAAATACCGCAATTAAAGACTCAAAGAAACGATGCAAGTATCACCTTCATTCTTTGCAATTTTGGAAGAATTGTGCAAATGTTTGGCAAAAATGGAGAGCATGTTGTTAAAAGGATCGCTTTTTGCTGTTGCAAAACAGTGCAAGTTTTATTGAAGCATGCAATTGCATTATTTTGTCTTCTCCAAAATATCCGGTGCTTTTTTGCCATTTGCCTTTTCACTTTCTTGGTGGCTTTTTCTACTACATACACTCAATGAAAGAAAATGCACAAGGTAATAATTACAAGCATTAATTGGAATAATGCACCTTTAATTGAAGAATGGCTGTTGACCAGCAATTTTTTTGGATTATAAGAGCAATATGTGGTGGAGTCTGACAACTCAGAAAACGGCAAGTCGTTTCTCTTTCTCCGGTGGCTGTCTTCTATGGCTGGTCTCTTACAGCCCCTGCCGTGACCAGGACTTCATTAAACAGCTCAGTTTTACATTATCAACACATACAAACTTTGATGCAGAATCAAACCTGAATGTCTTGAATTTTGTTTGAATGTCTTGCAGTTGTGCGTCGTTTTGATAATCTCATTTGTGCTGGTATCTTTTGCTCACGGAGAGACCAGATAACAAGTATCCTTTTCTCAACTGTCTGGCAGAAAAAGCAAAGCATTGAGTAATTGATTGCCAGTCTGGAGATGATTGGGAGACCTATGAAGTAAAATGCCTCTATCCCCCACAACAGCCAGTGGTCAATGTTTATATGTTCGCTGTAGGGAGAAAGGTTGAAAGGTAGTTGAAGCATTTTCGTCCATCAACCGAGGGAATGTGACCGTTTCAATAATTGGCAGGGTGTAACACAATATCAATCTATCTGTGAGAAGAAGGAGTCCAAGTCATTCCTCTATGTTTTATGACACAAGTACCTGATGTTTTGACATAGGTGGGATACAGAGGTGTCACTATGTCAGGTGTTTGACACAAGTACCTAATGTTTTGACATAGGTGGGATGCAGAGGTGTCACCATGTCAGGTGTTTCAGAAGTGACATTCGCTGTGATTTTTGACAACATTGTATAAAAATCTCACACTTGCATTTTTGGTGGACCTATTGGCACGAGAAACTTCTTCAAATTTTTACGGCAGTATGTCCTTAATGTTATTGGACTTTCCATGACCCACTGGGCACATTTGATGGCAAGATCAATTTCCGGAATGTTTGTTAGTCTATTAGGTGGATATCGAACAATGTGGATTGATGACAAGCTATAGGCGGCATAAACTTGGTCCCTTCAATTCGTTTCTCCAAGTGTATCTACTGATTGTCAAGGTTTGCTAACACTGGATTGTTCTTTAATGCTTAGGCGACAAGCAAAACCAAACGGATAATTTTCCGGAAATAATCGCAAACGCTCACAACCCTCTTATTTCGGTAGTTAACCCCTCCCTAGAAGTTTACAGGTGCAGCAAAGTGAACATTTGCCAAAATTATGAACGTTGAACTCTGCAGGTCGAAATTCGCAAAGGAATTTTGCCAAAAGTTTCGGCTGGGTGACGTTTAGCCACGCCGGACATCTGGTCGGAGGATGTTTGTCTGCGGATAACATCGAGTTGCCGCACATTGGCTGCCGTATGTTTGGCCACAGTGGAAAACTGGCAGCTGGATGTTTGGCCACGGTTATCATCTGGCTGCAGTGGCTCAAAATTAGCTCTTGCTTCCACTCTTCCAATTCCTTGAATTTGTCAGCTCATGATGGTTGTTTTATAAGATAGAACAAATAAGGTTTAAGTGGCGGCCAAACGTCTTTTGGCGGATAAACATCCGACAATCAGACGTGGACGCATTAGATAGATTGGTATCAAGGGCTAATGTCTCGGGTAGATTGGACGTCTAGTAGATTGGAATCAATGCAAATTTTGCATGAATTGGATATTTGTGCGAAATGCGAGGGTGGATTGATTCGTATCACCATGGGCCTGAAGGGAGTTCACTGTTTGCAAACCCGTAACATTTTGCTTCCAGAATCCAGCAGATGAACCATTCCTGATACCAAATAAAAAAGCCATCTCTTCAGAAAATTCTTACGTTCAAAAACACACTGATGTCGCTAATCAGGCCGACTTAAGGAAGTAAATTGCTATTTTGGGTTGCTTAATCGTTTCCAAAGTCTAAGATTAAAAGGTCTCTACAAGAAGCAGCAGAAGTGTCAAAAATACAAGGATAAGATATTTGCTCCATTTTGTACCGCTGCCCACCAAATCGTGCCTCTTTCTGATCGCAAAAGACAACAACAGCGCCATAACCAGACAAATACAATATGGAACTCCACTCCTCTCCGAATGCACAGACTTCATACTACCATTGTCTCTGCAGGGGGCAAACTTGACGATGAGAAATTCTTCTGGGAAGAAATAGGCTGAGAACATGTCTGAGCAAATGCAGAGATAGTGCAACCCACCCACAACAGCACATGGATCTGGTAATAAAATGAATATGTCCACTGGTGCTTACATTTTAGTTTTCTTTCAACATGTAATTTTACACCTGTACCTACCCCTGTGACTAAGCTACCCAGATCTAACCTCTGCATCAGATTCAGCTAGGTACATCCTAGATAATCTAGTTCCAGTGTACCTTTTTGAATTCAAGTTCCTAGTGATTTCCTTCTAACAGTTAATGCAGAGAAAATTTCATATCCGGATATTTAGCATGCAGTGTTTTACCAGCTCAGAGTAGCAATATTTGTCATGTTCATTTCATGGAACAAGATTTCTCTGTTTGACAAAATAAGCTTTCAGAAGTGACGAATGAAACACAAGAGAGGTTTGTGGACAAGATGTGGTGCTTTGTCCCGCTTGAAGATAATGCCATGTCAATGGCAGGGACAAGAATCAAGGAAACTGGCTGGCTTGAATTTATTTTCTGCACATTTTTCAGAATGCAGCTGGCATATTTGTTTGATATTTTCTTATTTTTATATGTGATTAAACAAAGGTTTATATTTTTACAGGTGATTTTAGCTATCTTATTTACTGTTCTTAAACGTTAGGATGGTGCTTATTAATTTTCCCAGCAGTCTAACTGATGAAGAGTTGATGTTGCAAATGAAATATCAGAAACTAAAAAGAAAGGTTAGTCATGTGAACAAGTTATTTCTTTTTAGTTTTGATGAACAAGTTTATTTATTTTTTGACAGAATGCTTTCGAGTTTTGCACTCATGAAGGTCAGATTAAAATGCACAAAAATACTGACAGAGGGATCTTGAGAAAGAATACCATTATGTGTGGCTTCACAGGAATTTGTCAGATATTGTGTGCATACGTGCATGTCCATGTATTTATCTCATTTTTGAGGATGTACCTAAACGCTTCAGTTTGTATTGAAACGTGAATCAAGCTGAATGCAATTCTCATTGGATTTTTGTCTACATCGAAGTCAAGCAACTGAATTAGCACATGACATGCGACATCTGTTTATAAGAATAAATTCAATGCTTCGTCAATAAATTCAATGCTTCGTTTCAATAAATTCAATGGTTCAAGAATAAATTCAATGCAACATTTCCCACAATGAAACGTGAAAGAATAAGACTCTGGCTGGGATTCAGACCTAGAGCCGTGCAAAATTTGGCCGATATCTACCAAGACATCTGTGTATCTGGAACAATACCATTTCAAGTTTGAACTTGTCCAGAAATCTGCAGATTCGCAGATGCTTCCATGTTGGAGCAAAACGTGCACAGATTCAAGTCCAGCACATGAAAAAACGCTTGGTTTTCTCATTTTCTGGTCAAATGAAACCCAGTTTAGATACTCCTTTTCTTCTGCATCGAAACGTGCTTTACATGAGCAGGGGATATGCATGCTGTGCACTTGGTAATTTAGAATGTGGGATGGTTACCTGGATTCAGAACAAAGTTCCATGCCTCTTCCAGGTTGTGTGGACAACTCGACGCAATTATTTTTTGCCCTGTGTGAATGAGACGTAAAGTTTTGCAACTTTGCTTGGCCTAAGTTTGGTTGGAACATTACTTTTACGTAGCCATGACTTGCTATATAGCATCACATCTCTGCATCATTTCCGAGTTTGCACATGCGGGGTTGCAATTTAGAAATCCGGTTCCAGTGACCCTGGCATGACACCTTTGCTAGACTAGCATTGTTTTTATCTTATCTGCTTTTTCATTTAGAAAAAAGCTATCCAGGCACTGAAGGCTGCTAAACCGGAGACTGAAAACAGTCCAATTCGGCATGCCCCAGAGCCAAAAGATGCAAAAGAAGTTGCAAAGAAGCTTTTGAAGTCTGGTGCAATAGCTGCAATTAGTAAGCCACATGAAATGAAGACTGGTTTCAAAAGATCAGGTGGCTTGGAGCGGAAACTATCTGCAGCTGATAAAGCTCCATCTGGATATCAACCGTTCTCAGCTGTGCATAGTGACCCAGATGGACATGAGACGCGACCAAAGGTCAAGGTGAGAATGAAAGTATTGTTAGCGTGAAATTGAATACATGACAGTGACGAATTGAATTTCTCATCCCAACAATCCTGAACCATTTGCATTTTTCCCATTTGAGTTTTGCGTCTGAAACTTTTTTCAAATCATTTTCCACGTGAAAGTGTCAGATTGCTCAAGCTTTACAAAAAACATCACATGACTTACGAAGTTTTTGCCGATGCTCGACATTGATTCTTGAATGAATTCCATCACTCGTTTATCATCGCACTGGTAAAACAGCTTTTGCTCAACACTGATGAACACATTACAGAATGGGCAGAGAGAGCATGCAGCGCCAGAAACTTGGAATTTCTTCTCTTATGCCTTCTTCAGCAATACAGTTCATGCCCCCATGCAGATGGGTGGAGTGTATTTAATTTATTCGATGTTTTAAAGCAAGCCGGTGTATGTTCTGCCCTTGCTGTGAAGGTGCCTGACGATGTGTGAATCCATCTTAACTTTAGTTAGTTTATGGTTCTTTAACATTCTGACTTTCATTTTGATTGGATTGGGACGATGTACAGGCAAAGAAAAAATAAATATTGCAGGGGACAAGCATGCAACAGAAAAAGCAGAATGTCAGGGATGGGGTGGGGGAATTTTATTAAAAAATAAAAATATAGAAATTTTACCGGGCCTTCGTCTGCCCGTATACCACGCCTATACCCGACAATCTTTGTTTCTTTGACTATACTTTATTTGAAACTTTGACTTTATGCTGGCATCTTTTCTGTTGTTATTTTTTCAGAACCTCTATGACAGTTTCGTCTCTGCTAGGGATAGAGAGGAACGTGGCCTGACCGATTCACATAGCAATGGCCAACAAAACAGTAAACCAAGGCAAGGAAACACAATTTATGTATTTGGCTACACCCTCAACGAAGATCTGCTAAAGAATGCATTCAAATCAATTGGAAATGTGGTCAATATCTCTACTGAAACTGAGAAAAAGTAAGTGCATTCTTTCAAAAATTTCACACATGTAAAATGTGTGCAATGTTTCTACAGATTTAGACACGTCTCCTCAATCAAGGGAGGTAGGGGTCAGAATAATAAAAATTGTGATGTTTGGACTTTATACTTTTTGATGTCGCCAAATTGCCCATTTCATGATGATTCCAACGATATTGGAATCATCATGAAATTGGGCTATTGTTGCTATTTTGGGTTGCTTAATCGTTTCCAAAGTCTAAGATTAAAAGGTCTCTACAAGAAGCAGCAGAAGTGTCAAAAATACAAGGATAAGATATTTGCTCCATTTTGTACCGCTGCCCACCAAATCGTGCCTCTTTCTGATCGCAAAAGACAACAACAGCGCCATAACCAGACAAATACAATATGGAACTCCACTCCTCTCCGAATGCACAGACTTCATACTACCATTGTCTCTGCAGGGGGCAAACTTGACGATGAGAAATTCTTCTGGGAAGAAATAGGCTGAGAACATGTCTGAGCAAATGCAGAGATAGTGCAACCCACCCACAACAGCACATGGATCTGGTAATAAAATGAATATGTCCACTGGTGCTTACATTTTAGTTTTCTTTCAACATGTAATTTTACACCTGTACCTACCCCTGTGACTAAGCTACCCAGATCTAACCTCTGCATCAGATTCAGCTAGGTACATCCTAGATAATCTAGTTCCAGTGTACCTTTTTGAATTCAAGTTCCTAGTGATTTCCTTCTAACAGTTAATGCAGAGAAAATTTCATATCCGGATATTTAGCATGCAGTGTTTTACCAGCTCAGAGTAGCAATATTTGTCATGTTCATTTCATGGAACAAGATTTCTCTGTTTGACAAAATAAGCTTTCAGAAGTGACGAATGAAACACAAGAGAGGTTTGTGGACAAGATGTGGTGCTTTGTCCCGCTTGAAGATAATGCCATGTCAATGGCAGGGACAAGAATCAAGGAAACTGGCTGGCTTGAATTTATTTTCTGCACATTTTTCAGAATGCAGCTGGCATATTTGTTTGATATTTTCTTATTTTTATATGTGATTAAACAAAGGTTTATATTTTTACAGGTGATTTTAGCTATCTTATTTACTGTTCTTAAACGTTAGGATGGTGCTTATTAATTTTCCCAGCAGTCTAACTGATGAAGAGTTGATGTTGCAAATGAAATATCAGAAACTAAAAAGAAAGGTTAGTCATGTGAACAAGTTATTTCTTTTTAGTTTTGATGAACAAGTTTATTTATTTTTTGACAGAATGCTTTCGAGTTTTGCACTCATGAAGGTCAGATTAAAATGCACAAAAATACTGACAGAGGGATCTTGAGAAAGAATACCATTATGTGTGGCTTCACAGGAATTTGTCAGATATTGTGTGCATACGTGCATGTCCATGTATTTATCTCATTTTTGAGGATGTACCTAAACGCTTCAGTTTGTATTGAAACGTGAATCAAGCTGAATGCAATTCTCATTGGATTTTTGTCTACATCGAAGTCAAGCAACTGAATTAGCACATGACATGCGACATCTGTTTATAAGAATAAATTCAATGCTTCGTCAATAAATTCAATGCTTCGTTTCAATAAATTCAATGGTTCAAGAATAAATTCAATGCAACATTTCCCACAATGAAACGTGAAAGAATAAGACTCTGGCTGGGATTCAGACCTAGAGCCGTGCAAAATTTGGCCGATATCTACCAAGACATCTGTGTATCTGGAACAATACCATTTCAAGTTTGAACTTGTCCAGAAATCTGCAGATTCGCAGATGCTTCCATGTTGGAGCAAAACGTGCACAGATTCAAGTCCAGCACATGAAAAAACGCTTGGTTTTCTCATTTCTGGTCAAATGAAACCCAGTTTTA
>JASGXE010016796.1:0-11695 GCA_030068105.1 Sinentomon sp. SZTP_YWyxl
GTGTTCAATCAAACTTTCAGGCTGATCACAGAGATCGATAAAAACTATTCTTTGAAGAAATACGCTCGACCTGCCATTTGGGTGTTTTGACCCAAAAATTCCAAAAATGGGGCCGTTTTGGTTTAATATGCCCTTCACATAGAAATCAATCAAAAATATTGATGGAGGAAATCATCTCTGGTTACATATTTCGGCATTAGAGCACCACAAATAGGGCCATTTTTAGCATGGGTTGATTTTCAAATTCACACAACACAGACAATTTTTCAGGACAATTTTTGGTTGCACTTAGGCGATTTTGAAAATTTGCCTATGTTAAACCAAAATGGCAAAATTGGTTGGACATGGGGTGATGCAGTGCCAATACCAAAATGACCCGGTTTGTGGGACTAAAATGTGGAAATGAGTGGTTGGAAAGTATTTCTTCGCTCATTTCCAATTGCTGTCCATGTGAAGAACATTTTCTGAAGGTTCGGCAGCTGCACGGCATTTTGCGAAAATATGCCGCTTTCTTCTTTCCTCACTGGTAAAGTTTTATTGGTGTGTTCATTAGGAACATGTCCTGAAATTTTGGGACACCATGAAACAGGGTTCCCAACGATGTTTGAAAACATTTTCAAGGGGTTTCAATTTTTTTTGCAGGGTTTTCAAGGATTTTGCAAGTGACAGAAAGTGGCACCCCCAAGAGCACCCCAGTGGGTCCACAAAAGTTGGATCTACGGTGGTAGGCCAACCCCCAGAAGGGTTTTAAGGGACTGAACTGTGAGGACTGACAGGGGGTTGGTTTGGAAGACAGAGTACATCATAGGCCAAAACAAGAACAGAATTCTCAGAATTCAAAGCGATGACAATTTGTCAAGGTTTTAACCAAAAATTGTCAAATTCCAGGTTTTTTCACGGTTCAAGGTCCACACTTGGAAATCAAGGTTTTTTCCAGATTTCCAGGTTGTCAGGTTCGATGGGAAATCTGCTTCCAAATCTATGGTTTTAGAGGCAAATTTTTGAGAGAACTGTGAGTGGTCCAATCTCTAAAAATGTAGACAAAAGGGAGATTTTTTGAATTGAGAGAGAGTTCATACCTTCCATACGAATTCCTCGACCAGAGAACCCTCTTTCGAGAAATCTCCAAGCACAAATTGGTTGGCTACCAGAGCTGTCCTGACCAAACACATCATGGCACACATCACCAGCACAATCCGAAGTCACCGATTGCCAGAATGGATCGTTCCGGCGCTGTAACTTCAAGAAGTACCAATCAACGGCAGAGGAGAGACCTGTATTGAAGATGTGTCATTTGAAAAAAGATGCCTGAGACGTGAATTGATGTAAAGAAATAATTCGATAAGGTTGTGACAACAAATTTATGACTTATGTTGCAAAAAAAAGAAAGTCTGCAGCAATCTTGGCAGCCGATATCTCTTTCATGATGATGAAACATATTATGAGCAAGAAAGAATGGCAATGCTGTATGATGCTAAGAAATAGGTTCCTTTTTGTTCACGACCTCCATTGGGGAGGTGAACTTAAATGTGACACACTCTGGGAAAACAAGGTACGCTGGAAAATTCAGGAACAGTTTTTCTTCCATCGCAGTTCGACAAGGGCAAACATAGATTTTGGACTTTGGTGCAAGATTCAAGCCTCTATCGGCTTGAATGGCAAAATTAGAGCCATTTACCAGTATTTCGATCACACGGTGAGATTTACACTCCTATTTCAAAAACATGTGCGACTCTTTTGCTTTCCCCTTACTGTTGCCAAAAACTCAAAACAGGCTCCTAAACACCACCAGTGCGAAAATTGGGAAGCAGATATTTTATTTTAAAAATTCCTCACAAGACTGACAATGGCCACTTTATTGAACAACCCATTTTGAATTTTAATAAGCACTTTAACAGTTTTTCCCCCATTCAAGTTCATTGTTGAGATTGGCAAAAGATGTCAGGTAATGATGCTGTTTGAGGAAAACTGACATTTTTGTGCCTCACCATCATTTCCAAGCACACCTGTAAAATTGCTATTCCGACTCTTTCCAACTCTGTTTTGTCAGAGCGGGTGACACACAATAGGAGTACTTTTCCAGCCTGGATCATCATGTCGACTGGGAAAAGTAGATGGCCAATGAGACTGTCCAAAAAACATCCATGTTTGGATAACATATTGATGAAGCTGTTTATTTTGATGATCCAGGACTAAGTTCCGGATTATGTGAGGATTAACCTCAACCACCAACCACCACTCCCACCCATTCTTATTTCCATCTGGAGACAAACAAGATCAGCCTCTCACGACATTTTAGCCCATCCATCGTTTGAGATGGGAAAGGGACAAAATGTTCGTGCATTAAAACGAGCAGGTCTGAACAAAAAAAGATAGTCAGTGGCAGTGCACATGGCTACCAAGCACTTTGAGCCATCAACCAGTCGTTAAATGCATCACCAACCTTCTTTCAGCTTATCTAGCTTCGTCCGTTTTTCATCATCATTGATAAATAAATCCGGCTGGTAGATGTAATCGACAACTGGTGAGACACAATGCAATATGATCATATCAATGAGATCTTTGTTAAAGAAAGACAATGAGGTCCAGCTGCGGATAGGTTTCCATGAGCTGCTCACATGACACAAGCGAGAATAGGCACCCGAATCACTGAGCAGTGGAGCAAACAGTAAGTGAACTTTGGCAGTATAAAAATGCATCTGAAATCATCAATAAAGAGAGAAAAAATGCATCCGGATGTCAATTTTGTGAAGGATTCCCGACATCAGACAAACAAAACATTATGAAGACAGTTTCAGGATGCTTCTGCCTGATTGCAAAAAACGGAACAATTTTCCAAAAGAGTAGGACACTTTTTTAAAAAAGCAGGACATTTTGTCAAGAACAAGTAGGACACTTCATACTAAATAGTGGGACATGACTTCCAAAAACTGGAACGATGCTTCGAAGAATAAAATGGGTGAGAGTGAGAATGCTCGAAAAACATGACATCAAACGGCATTTAAAAAGGAATTGCAGGCCTCAGTTATTCTGAGCTGTGTAAATTATCATTTGTCCTCTACAGGGAAGCTGAAAATTCCCTAAACCTGGTCACTAGTCAGGATTTCTTCATGGAAATGTGCTGCATTTTTGCAACTAAGCATGTACAATTCTCTATATATTTCTTCTCGCATGAAGTTAGAAACAAAGTAGGTACAATCATGTTCACTGAAAAGTGACAAAATGCAATGGCCAGGGAACTTTTGACTTCCTCGTATGGACAGTCAACACCGAATGCACTCGCATGCCCCATTACAAAGATGTGGCTCACCCAAAATTCCCCAATGTGGCCATTCGAAGCCATTTTCTTGGAGGAGCCACATCAAAAACGGGAAATGTGAGAGCATTTTGCACCACAATGTTTTTCCTGCCCAGTTTGCCTCAGGGAACAAGATACCAAAAAATCAGATGCGTGTGATGAATTCAAGAGCGCCCATGGCAACACGAAAATAGCATTGCTCAACTTCACGACTTGCAATAAAGCCCAAATAGGCCGTGGTCAACATCATCATCTCCTTTCATGATCAGATGGCCGTGCGGCCAATGGCTGAAGAACAGAAAACGATTTGCTGAAAAAAGTACCAAGGGGGGATCAAAAATTTATTGGTTGTCATTGTAAAGACTCCGTCCGGTAACCTAGTGGCAGGCTAGCGACTGGGAAAAATAATAAAAACCATATTTTTGTTTTTTGGGCCATGTTTCCTCGTCTAAATGTGCACTTGTCTTGGTTGGTGACTGAGTGCATTCATTTTTTGAGGGTTCATCAATGATTGGCCTGAGTTATTTGTTCAACCCGTTTCAGTTTTTGGAGGGATGCACCAATGGGCGAATAAAGATACTCATCATGACTTACAGCTCTCACAATAGACTGGTCAACAAAAACTCCGAAAGAAGCATGCCGTTCCTCCTCGACAGAGCCATCACATTCTTCACGTGGATGATCACGGATTAAACAGATTGAAAGAATGGGATAACCGGAATGCATAGATCGCCAGAGAGCAGTCTCTGAGGAACAGTTTGACTGGTCAAAATCCAAGCTTTTGTATTCACAGATCAAGTTGTATATTTCCACAACATCCTGTTCATACTTGGCAGAGGATATCAGGTTCATAAGTGGTGTGGTTTCGTGAGCATCAGCAAAGTTGACATGAGCACCATGGATGAGAAACTTTTCAACCAAACCTTTGTCGGGGAAGAAGCTTTTCAGAAGCACGTGAAATGCAGTTTGACGACATCGTGAAGTTACCAAATTTGGATTGGCACCTTTCGAGAGAAATTTCTCAATAAGGAGACAAGTGTCGTTGTGCAGGCTCTTTAAATCGCAACACTTTTTGCCATTCAGACCAACAGTCTTCAAGAAGTCCTCAGATGAGTACCATGCAAGTGCAGGCATTTCGAGTGTGCCTATACCTCCACCTTGGAGGAGAGACCAGAACGACAACAACTTCTCAAATGCACTCTCTCCTCTTGTTAAATAATTATAAACCCTGCCGGACTCGGAAATATGATTAGGATCAGCTCCATGGTCCACTAAAAGAGCAGCCAGTCTCAAGTTTCTCTTTTCTCTCTGCCCGACGCACAGCATCAGTGGTGTCTGGCCATCCCAACCTGAAAAAGAAAACGAACGTAACTAAAGTAATGAAACGAAATGAATAAAACCAATGACTCTGCAGTGTGTAATGTTTTGAAGCCTTGATATTGAGATGGACAGCATAGTCAACACTGATTCGTGCAAAAGATGTCTGCTGCCAATTGCTCTCAAACTCCGATGTTGTGTTCATTTGGTAAAAGCGACGTGAGTCTTTTTCCTCCTCACTGTCAGAGGTCATCAGTCGCAGAGATGGCCAGGTCTGTGTTTTAATTCCACACCGGTGAAAGAGCCCAAGCAATTTTGTAAAGTGGATATGGGTGGGAAAAGTGCCATGAATGGCATCATGGCAGTTTCACTGGTTGTGAGAATGACAAAGATCGTTGTGCAGTGCGCTCTGTGCATTGTAAATTTAAATCCGAGAAAATTTGGAATTCCCTGCAGAAGAGAAAGATTGTTCTCACAAAGCATTCATCTGCATATTCAGCTGACCTCAGCTTGTAAAACTTGCCTTATTCTGACATGCAAGTGGCAAATCGCAGCACTGCAATTTTACTAAATCCGAGGCTCGTTAAAAGCAGCAAAAACAAGTAAAGGATGCTCTACTCAAAGCATGATGGAGTTTCTAGTATTTGGTATGAGGAGGGTGGAATTTTGCATAGATATCACAGAAGAATTCGTCACGCCTTTGAGTGCAGTGTGATTGCAGTCGATTTTGCTGGGATTCGGAGGGGCAACAGCAGACACCGTTCAGTTTAGCTGCTCCAGCACCTGCACCGATCCAGGCTGAAACCACAACCATCCGTGCTACCGGCTGTTGCCAACCTACAGGATGACCAGACAGTACAGTTGAAAAGTGTGTGGCTTTTGCGTGTTGTTACCTGCCAGTCCTCTGTGTTGGACCTGGAGCTAGATGTTCTTTAACATCCACATAGAGTGATGTCACACACAGGATTTCCAATTTAACGTTCCATCCGAAGGAGATGAGGGACTTGACCACTTAGCCCCCTTCCAGCAGCACAACCAGGGGTACAACGATGGTCTCCCACCCAAGTACTCTCCAGGCCAAACGTTGCTGAACTTCGGTGTTGTTATAGGAACCAGTGCAAGCCACGAAGTATGCGCTGCTGACGAAAGGCATGGTGTTTGCTGCTGATTGGGGTTATATTCAAGGTTTTTGAGCACAAATTCTCACATTTGTGGATCACTATAGAAGAAGCAAGAATAAAACAAGAAAGAAGGTTGCTTTTTCTTTTGAGTCGGAAATGTCGAACTTGAACTTTGTTGTTTCACAGAAAACGTCGGCCTGACTAATCCCAGCCAAAATGGTGGCAGTAATTTCAATTTCACCAAAATGGAACTGCAAAATTCGAGAACATACCACAATGCCATCTTTGGTGTCATTTTCTAGATTAGTGATCAAGTGCCTTTACCAAACAGGTCCGAGAGTGGACGGTTGTCACAGAGGAACTAGCAGCTGGTTATGTCGCAGGGAAATCAAAAGTTGCATTCAAGTCAGAAGGTACAGCATCTCAACGGAAGGGAGACAGAGAGCTGTTGGTTAAAGGGGAAAAACGATGAGCTACTTGAAGAAAGAGTTTGTCTTCAGAGAGAACTGAACTGCTATTTTACCACAATGCGACAATGTCAGTAATTCAGAGAGTGTAATGAAAAGCTGAGAAAAAGCCAGTTTGAAACCAGACACCTAATGTAAACTTTCACTCACCAGAAGGTTGATTCAGGTACGACGATATTCCTGAATTCTTTATTATCAATTTCTCAGCTTTGGAGAAATCCCCATTTAGCAAAACGTCTTGAAGCGGTGTTGAAGATGCATCTCGATCAGAACCAATTGCTTTTTGACGTCTGGACTTGCGAGGCATGACTAATGAGTAAACTAACCTATTGGTGAGCTCAAGTCAAATCACACCTCCGATGCTGTTCATCAAAACAAACCGTAAAAAAATTAAAAATTTGGTCGAAGCATAAAATTGAAGGATTAAAATTATGTGGTGTTGGTGCGTTGCACACAAAAGTACGAAGAACACAAGCTCCATGTATCAGAAGTTGTAAAACAAGGGAAGGGAAATCCGCCATTAAAATGTGTTTTTTTTTTATTTGATTAAGCTGCTGTGCGGAACACCCACCACAAATTTACAAAAAGACAATTTAAAACTCACTAGCGCTTAGTGAGTTTTAAATTGTATTTTTGTTAATTTGTGCTTAAAGTTAAGCACAACAGCTCTTATCTACCTAATTACAATGGCTTCCACGAGCCTCAAACCAAATCCATTAGATTCTGTCCCAATACCTTTTTCCATAAATTTTGAAAAAAAAAACACAATATGCAAACTCAACTCCAAATAAAAATGATGACAACACCATTGCATGGCAAGCGAGCGAGTCTTACGTTTAAGGTTAAGCTTCAAGTGCCTAACTCCCCACTTCCGTAGGACACAGTGTGAATCCTAATACAGCTCCCACACCACCCACACATGCACTGAAGATCCTACTTGCCGAAGCCGCAGTCCACATTGAGACAACCACACCTGACAGCAGACAACATTGCCACACACGTTGGATTAAGCAACCACAAGTGTGATATACACTGTCCGCATGCACTCCAAAGTCCAACGTGATCACACAAACGTTCCTAAGCCACATTTCAATAACCATCGCATGTGGACAAAACACAACACAACCAAGTTCTCTCTCACCACCAACCAACGGAACATTTGGACCAAATGCAATTACCCACAAAGAAGGCCAATTCTGGAACCAGGAGAGGATGCATTTGTTTGTCATGGCTGGTTACAAGTTACAATTGATAAAACCATTGGTTTTATAACCATTGGTTACCATTGATAAAACCCCCTCTGATATCGCACGAATTTTTGAAAAATAAGTAGTGGATGGTAGGAAAGTCTTTGCCTGCGATTTTTCAAGCGAATGCAATTGCACAGCACAAAACGGTGGGACCACACTGAGGACATTTGAGGATTCCGTGAAAGCCGATTCAAAACAAAAACCGACTAACCAACCAATCACCAACAACACGATTTATGAATGTGATGCTCTTGTGAGCTCTGACCTCAAAGCACAATGAAATTTTCGAGGATTAAATTTGCAAAAATACACACCATCGAATTTTCAATACAGGCCCTCACAAGCAATGATCACAGGGCACAGAAATAAATGAATAATTGTTCTTGAAGGTGATGTCAACTTTTGACTCTTTTTGAAGGTGATGTCAAACTTGAGCTTGTTCTGCCTGACATTCCAGTGGTGTTCAGTGGAAGGGAGTCAAAGATGTCGAGAGAAGTGCGATTCATCATAGCGCTGCTGGCAGACCATAAAAAAGTACATCACAATGAGGACACAGGCAGGGGGGAAGCATGAATGAAGGGGAGAAACACAAATGAAGAGGAAAACAGTGCATGAACACAATCAAATGGATTGCCTGATGCAAGAGGCATAAAATATTCACTGGACAAATTCCAGGAGGAAGATGGCAATCTTCGCTACTTTTGTGGAAGAATTCACCAAAAACCAGTGCACCGATGAGGCATTACTTGGGAATACCCAGCATACTCGTAAAACCGATGAAAATCTCAAGTGAAAATATGCAAGAACATCTTTTGCCGATAGAGCACATTTGGCAGTTCGAGCATCTTTGGAGCTTACTTAGTGGGCCTGTAATGCAGAGGGGAGAAAATACATTTTACATGCACATTCCAATATCCAAAAAAAAAATGATTGCAAAAAGTCTTAGAAATACGTACGAAGGGTGTCCAATAAATAATGAGAATTGCACCGAAATTTGCATTTGAAATGAATTTTTCCACTTTGGCATCAAACGTTGATTCGTTTTAAGGTGCTTGGGTGATTTTTAGAAAAATGCCCTGCATATTTTTGATTTTATGGTCATTTCAAAAAATCATCAAGCAGATGCAATGCAGTCGATTTGACAGGTGTGAAAAGATGGGAAGCAAGAAATTTCTCCACACGAAGGTTTTGAGACACAAGAACCGGCACCCAAATGAATAACTTTAACAACATCTGCATAGTTGCCGCAAGGACATGATTTTGGCGCTCCCGTGCTTTGGTGTGGAAAAAGTCTTTTCTCAATTCCATGCACCTGGCAAATTGAGTCCCATGCACCTGGCTAATTGAATCTTACACCCGTATTCCCCATGTTTTTAAAATTGACATGGAATGTGAATTCTGCATCGTAAAAGCCTGAAATTCATCAAAACACCTTAAAGAGAATCAAATTTTGACGCAAAAGTGGAAAAATTCATTTCAAATGCAAATTTCGGTGCAATTCTCATTATTTATTGGGCGCCCCTCGTAAATGAAGTTTGGAATGTTTTGAGTGGCAGGACACAAAGATCTCAACTTCATCAAATCAGGCCAACTTCGCTGGCTTCTGCGGTGTTCAGAAATAACAACAAAGAAGCAACAAGACAACACTTTGTTTGAGCAATCTGCTTTGTAACTGATTCTGGGAAAAGAAACATTAAAAATCAAAATAATCAGACGTATCAAAAATAAAAGCATTACACATAAACAATTTTTTTGCAGGTACAGCTAATCAACGACCTTAAAATATTTACGAGCAATTGTCATGTCATATGAAAATAAAATACGAAGTGAACACCAGCTATATATCCCCACTGCAACTCACCCTCATCAGATATCCAATTCAGATCTCTCAATAGCCAATACAACAGACGGATATTTATCTCTTGAAACAATGGAGAAAGAAAAAGTGATATAGAAACGAAATTTGCGTAAAACAAATGTATTTGAATTGGTTTTGCATTGAATATAAGGGTGATTGGCAATGGGGATTGGGGTAATATGCCTGAAATACTTCTGAAATCTAAACTGGCAATAGTCAAATTGTGATATGGAATATGGCAAAGTTAAAACTTGGACAAAATCATCATCAGAAGCAAATTAGCAGCAACAAATAAACAAGTCGAGAGACTTTTATTTTCCATTTCTGGTCTCCGAAAAGCAAAGTGAGCGTTTGTAAAAATCAGCAAAAACGAATCCTTGCAGCGCAGTGTTTAAAGTGGACCAGAAAAAGGGCCGGTACGCATTCCCGTAAAAAGGGCACTTTGGGAGCTGTGGGGGCCGGAGCCCCCCAGCTATCGGGGTCTGGGGCGGGCCCCAGCGGGTTCCAAGGGGCAGAGCCCTGGCGGGGGGTCTGGGGGGCAGAGCCCCCCAGTCATCGGGGTCTGGGCGGAGCCCCAGCGGGGTTCCAAGGGGAGGCCCCTGGCGGGGGTCAGGGGGCGGAGCCCCCCAGAAGCTGGAGAAATTTTGAAATTGGAGGGTCAAATTTGGATAAATTTTAGCGTTCCATGGAAGACAATGGACAAGAACAAACACATTTGATGACAAAAAAAGGACATCATCTCTCCCACTCCACATGCGAAAATATGTGTGTGAATTTTCCCCCAGGGATGTCGATTATATCCAGTGTAAATCCTCTGGGCGGGCGCGACCGGCGGAGGCAAAGGCAACTAAAATTCGAATGTAATTAGATATTTTGGGCCGATTTTTTAAACGAAGCCCATCTTTTAGGCCGCGGATTCTTTTCTTTTTGTGTACAAAATTGCATTTAAAAAGAAAATAATCCGCGGACATAAAAGATGGGCTTCGTTTAAAAAATCGGCCCAATGCAATTCATTCAAGCCATTCAATCAAACAGAAATTCTTTCTCGTGACAGGGGCAGAGAACATTGGGCCGATTTTCTAAACGAAGCCCATCTTTTAGGCCGCGGATTGTTTCTTTTTTAAATGCAATTTTATACACAAAAAGAAAAGAATCCGCGGCCAAAAAGATATGGGCTTCGTTTAAAAAATCGGCCCATTGAATGCGTGGGCGGTGGATTGCAGAAAGCAAGATTTCACACCCTAACCCCTTCCAACCCAAAGTATGTTACAAGCATATTTCTGTGGCTGGTCCAAATCCAGTTTTTTCGTGCCCAAAGCCAATCACAGATGGATTGTGCACAGCAAACATTGACCCCAATTTCAATTTTTTATTTTGACAGAAAACCTACATGTCACATCTCAAGGGCACTGCTGCCGGTGCTGGCGCTCCCGCTCTGATCGAGTGGGCCGATGCGTCAATCAATCAGGGCAGGCCGGTGCTGCGCACCGGCACTTCCAGGGCGGGCAGGTGCGGCGCACCGGTGCGCACCGGCCGACTTTAACCACTGTTGCAGCGACTAACAATGATGACTGGAATCGGCCAATGGTGAGTTGAAACAGAACTACCCGAACAGCGCATTTCTTGACCATGTGACAAGGATAAAAAAAATCAGCAATCGGTGAATTGCAGTTGATAAAATAACTAGATGCCACGTGCATGCGTGGATAGGTTGAGCATCCTCCGCTTTGTGCTGCTTGCAGCCGCTAACGCCTGTCTGTCTTTGAACTTCGCACCAAACGAATCCATCTTGGCTGCGAATGCATCATTCAAAGCGACACGCAATGATATGGGATGTCAAAAATGCGGTAGAATGATCTGTCTAACATCGTATTCAGTCCTACGCTGGAAGAACCAATCAATGATAATGTGAGGATTTTCATCGAGTAGGCTTCTGACAGTGTCTATATTCATTCATGTATTCCAGTCCAGGAAAGGCGTACGCCTGGGTCAATTTGACCCTTTTATTCTGTCGTGCCACCACACGTAATGTGAAAAAATTATCTGGGTGCAATGTGCCAATTCGGCCACCTGCCACGTTCAACATTTCGTCGCTCTGTTGTTCCAGAAAGGCAACATGCCTTTCACGTGTGCCACCGAGACTGCTGCCATAGTACATGATCAATCTGGTAGGTTCAGAGTTGCAGCGGAGAGCTTCTTGCAAATCAAGAACACGCATGGTAGGGAGATCAATACGGAGCTGATGTTAACTCAGGGTTGTGAGGTAAATTACTTCTTCCATCATTGGAGGAAATGGCAAAAAATTTATCTTGCAATTCGGAGTCAGCTTAAACTCATTGATCTCTCAAATCTCAAGTATCAGAGTTTGTTCAAATAGCTGAAAC
>JASGXE010016797.1:0-10825 GCA_030068105.1 Sinentomon sp. SZTP_YWyxl
AATGTCATGTTCCGGGGATTTTTCAGCAGAAAAATCAAGATGGCTTTCCACAAGACCAATTTCAGTGAACATATTGCTTATTTAAAATCAATTTCAACTTGGTGAACTTGTACATTGTGAAAATGTGAAACCCTGTGCCATGGACTTTTTCAGGGGATTTGCCAGCTGGTGACTTTGTTTGTGACAATGGCCTCCGCTCTACGGCTGCTGGTTTTGCACACTGAAGTTGCTGGAAACTGCTGGTTGGGTAACAAAACTACTGGTAAGTTATAAAAAGACAACCAACAGATAGTGCACTGGAGCTGTTGGAAGTGGGAACTTTTTTGTGCACTGGAGCTGCTGGCATGCAACATCCCGTTTGTGGGTTGGGTTGTGGAAGGAAAAAACGTTTCTCCCTCCCACCCCACACGGTTGTGGGGTGTGGGGGTGGGAGGGAGAAACAGAGGAAGAGATTGGAGAGGGGGATGGAGAAAGGTCTGAGGGAGGGAGAGGGGAGAGAATGATGATGCAATCGAGGCTGTGCAGAGAAGGGCCGCAAGATTTGTTTCCGGTAACTTTTTCTTTGACGCAAGTGTTACGTCCCTATTAAATGACCTTGGTTGGGATTCACTTGAGAAGCGAAGAATTTTGCATAGTCTCTCAATGTTTAGGCACTGTATCCTAAAACATGGTGGATGGGGGTGACGGACCATGGATTCTCACACAGAACAACAACCCCACCAGGGCAAGCAAGTTCCTGTCATTTGTTCCACCTATGCTGTTGAAAAACATTTTTTAAATTTACTGCGGGGTCAGCAGCCAGCAGCAAAAAGTGGCGCGACCCCTCATCGCCGACGCGATGAGGCCACGAAGGAGGCCAGAAAACAAAAGACCCAATAGTGAGTGAGTCGGAGCGCATGAAAAAGAAAATCCAACAACACAGCATCATCAGGGAATAGGGATGCAGTGTTGTTAGCATCTCAGGAGGCATTTGCAAAAAAAATAGCATTACATACCCATATTCAATGTTTCATCGTTTCCAATTCGTCAAGATGACAGGTCGTTGGATTGAGAATCATCACATTGGAAATGTTGAGTCAATTCCGGTGTCGTATCATCAAAAACAGCACAATGAAAAATTGAACAGTAATGCGTGTGCAAGTGCAATTTCCAATTTAGACATATATGAGAAAAAGAAGAAGAAAAGAAAATTAAACATTTGTAAGGTCGTACAAATACGAGCCAAACTTTTATTGGAAAATGTAGGGGGGTAATACCCTAACCTAAGAAGAACCTACTTACCTATCTGGGAAAACAATGTGATCACCTAGGATAGGCCTAAGAATCTCTACAAGATGAGAGATGTGGTATGGTACCTTCAAACTGACAAGTTCAGCTTATTTGGAGCGGCAATGCCATCCCCAAGAATCTTCAATGCATGGTGATGCAGCCCGGCAGGCATCAGCTGGTAGAGCATCAGGAAATGAGCCAGAAGTTCTCGCGCCGAAGCGGTAAGTAGATCCTTCCAGCACACTTCCATCAGCTCTACCACTGAATGTGGGTTTTGCCTAGGTAGGAGCACAACCTGAATAGTGTATATGAACCGAACCCCGGACCCCGGCCAGGTCGTCCATTGCTTCAGAGTTTAGGCTTAATCAGTTTAGGCTTAATGATTGACCGAAATTTTGCCTCAGGTAAATGGACCATTTCAGAGGAGATAAAGAGCTTGTTCCACAAGAAAAGGTATCGGTTTATGAAGGAAAACCTATCCACGTTTTTACATAAAACAGGAGGGGTGAAGGAAACGCAGGTCCCTGCCCTTGTTGAATTGTTGTTTGGGGAGAGAGATAAGGTGCAATCCCCCCACCCACCCTCACCGAGGATACATTTCCTGAAAGCTGTGATGCCATGCAGCTGCCTTCTCACTTCATTGGGCTGAAGTTGTTTTGATATTGCCGAACGTTCGTCAAAATAACTTTCAAAAACGATTTTCCACGTTTCACAGCGTTGCTCCACCAAATTGCACCCCGGCACCCTTTTTGGATGCAAAATTGCCACCCACGTGCCAAATTTCATTTCTCTGGGGCGATGGTAAGGTCATCAAATAAGAGGTCAAAGTTCATCAAAATAGGTGTTTTGCGGTTTTGACCCTGGTGACCCCGACACAAGGTTGCTCCATCAAATTGCACCCCGGCACCGTTTTCGGATGGCAAATTGCCACCCACGTGCCAAATTTCATTTCTCTGGGGCGATGGCAAGGTCATCAAATAAGAGGTCAAAATTCATCAAAATAGGTTGTTTTTGCGGTTTTGACCCTGGTGACCCAGACACAAGGTTGCTCCACCAAATTGCACCCAAGCACCGTTTTCGGATGCCAAATTGCCACCCACGTGCCAAATTTCATTTCTCTGGGGCGATGGTAAGGTCATGAAATAAGAGGTCAAAGTTCATCAAAATAGGTGTTTTTGTGGTTTTGACCCTGGTGACCCCGACACAAGGTTGCTCCACCAAATTGCACCCCGGCACCGTTTTCGGATGCTAAACTGCCACCCACGTGCCAAATTTCATTTCTCTGGGGCGATGGTAAGGTCATCAAATAAGAGGTCAAAGTTCATCGAAATAGGTGTTTTTGCGGTTTTGACCCTGGTGACCCAGACACAAGGTTGCTCCACCAAATTGCACCCCGGCACCGTTTTCGGATGCTAAATTGCCACTCACGTGCCAAATTTCGTTTCTCTGGGGCGATGGTAAGGTCATCAAATAAGAGGTCAAAGTTCATCAAAATAGGTGTTTTTGCGGTTTTGACCCTGGTGACCCTGACACAAGGTTGCTCCACCAAATTGCACCCCGGCACCGTTTTCGGATGCCAAATTACCACCCATCTGCCAAATTTAATTTCTCTGGGGCGATGGTAAGGTCATCGAATAAGAGGTCAAAGTTCATCAAAATAGGTGTTTTTGCGGTTTTGACCCTGGTGACCCAAACACAAGGTTGCTCCACCAAATTGCATCCCGGCACCGTTTTCGGTTGCCAAATTGCCACCCACGTGCCAAATTTCATTTCTCTGGGGCGATGGCAAGGTCATCAAATAAGAGGTCAAAGTTCATCAAAATAGGTGTTTTTGCGGTTTTGACCCTGGTGACACAGACACAAGGTTGCTCCACCAAATTGCACCCCGGCACCGTTTTCGGATGCTAAATTGCCACTCACGTGCCAAATTTCATTTCTCTGGGGCGATGGTAAGGTCATCAAATAAGAGGTCAAAGTTCATCAAAATAGGTGTTTTGCGGTTTTGACCCTGGTGACCCCGACACAAGGTTGCTCCATCAAATTGCACCCCGGCACCGTTTTCGGATGGCAAATTGCCACCCACGTGCCAAATTTCATTTCTCTGGGGCGATGGCAAGGTCATCAAATAAGAGGTCAAAATTCATCAAAATAGGTGTTTTTGCGGTTTTGACCCTGGTGACCCAGACACAAGGTTGCTCCACCAAATTGCACCCAAGCACCGTTTTCGGATGCCAAATTGCCACCCACGTGCCAAATTTCATTTCTCTGGGGCGATGGTAAGGTCATGAAATAAGAGGTCAAAGTTCATCAAAATAGGTGTTTTTGTGGTTTTGACCCTTTCTGCGCCTTGGCCTGGGCCCTGGTGATAGCATGCACACGGTTTTCACATGCCCGCGGCATGTTAAAATTCTGCTCAACATTTCTTTTATTCTTCATTTCCTGCCTCTGCCTTGCATTTGCAACAAAATTTTCCCAAACCTGATCAAATTCGGCATCTGATTCCGAAAAGGACGATGGCGACTGATTCCAATCATTCCACTCATTATCCGTTTCTGTTGTTATTTCATCATAGGTCTCATCTGGTCCTGAAGGTAAATCATCGTCTGACAAGGTTTTCGCTGAGTCAACAACACAGCAAGACTCGCGAGAACCATTCATTTCATTGACTGAAAAATTTTCACCGTTAAAGTTCTCAACATAGCTGTCAAAATATCGTGATGAATTTTTGTGGACTGTGTTCGTTTTCGGCATACCTTGTATCACGTTATTGTAACCTATTTTTCCACTTTCTTGTTCATCTTCTTCATCTTTTCTTGGAATTGATCTACTAAGGGCATCTGCCACCAACATGGACCGCGATGTTCCTGGTCGATGCTCTATTTTAAACTCAAATTCGCTGAAAAATTGAACCATACGTGCAACTTTTGCCGTAATTTTCTCCTGAGTCATGATTGAGCGGACACTCAAGGAATCCGTCACAAGGGTGAAAGCATGAGAGGTCAAATAAAATTTGAACGCTTTGAGGGCAGAATGGAATGCGACGATCTCCAACGTCGTGATGTGTTGGGTCTTTTCCGTTGCCGTCAATTGTCGAGAATAAAAGGCAATAGCGTGTTCGACATTCCCTATCTTCTGTGTCAGACAGGCTCCAACGGCAAATAAACTCGAATCCGTGTAAAGGTATGTGCAGTTTTTGAGATGGGGCTGGAAAATATTCAGTACAGGGGGCTCCGTTAACAGGCGTTTCAATTCAATGAAATCTCTCTCCTGCTCAATTCCCCATTTAAAAGGAGTGTTTTGCTTCAATAGGGACGACATCGAAGAACTCCGTCCAGCGAAATTAGGTATGAACTTCCTGAAAAACGATAGCATCCCGATCACTTGGCGAACTTCCTTGACCGAGGTGGGTGAACGCAAGGCTTGATAGCCAATATCTTCCTGTCAGAAAGTGTGACTTTCCCGTTCTGAATGATGTGGCCAAGAAATTCGATTCGGCGAGCCAAAAAACTTGCATTTCTTCAACCCGATCGAAAAATTGGCCTTTCTGAGAGCTTCAAGCTTTCTTTACATTGTCCTTCATTTCTATGTCAGCTTGTAAAACATTTGTTGTGCCCAAATTGTAAATGGAGGTTGTAAACAAATCACTAAATTCTTCCAATAACTGTTGTAATGCTTGTCGTTCTGCTGGTTTCGCACTGTCATCAATATTCGCCTCACTAACTTTGAAACTCTGCTGCCTACACTGTCTTTTTTCCTCTTGTGTTCCGGGGATCCAAGGACACTGACCATCTTCATGTATATGTTCCTTCGATACCTCCCCGGCATCTTCTTCAAGAAACATACACTGAGAATTTTTCGTCTCATTTTTAGAACTTTCTGCAACGTGAACCTGTGCCTTAACCCTCATGGTCTTGCAGTCGGGGTCGTCAGTGTCACTCCCTGAAGAAGACTCCGCAGGCTGACGAACTTTGCGCGATGACACAGGCTTGATTCCCGTGTCCCTCCCAACATTCAAATTATCATAAGCCGATTCAATTCTGTCAAAATCTCTATTGCCCTTTTCCTTCGCAAGTTCGTATGCTCTCGCGCTTTGGGGGGATGCATAATTCGAACGTCCAGGGGAAATTCCGTTTTGATCCTTTCTTGACTTTCTTGTAACTACATCTCCCACGGCTTTTATTTCACCCAAAACAACGCCTTTGCGCAACTCAATTGGAGCACCTCCCGAAACTCTGACTAAAATTTGTCCCCTTTTTCTCATTTCGTCTCTTCTGGGGAAAATCACATCAAGGCCCGTGTAAAGTGAGTTCACAACCCAGTTACAATGGACCATATTGCTCGGGGAAACGAAACTTGAAATCCGATATTGGCAATATACTGGATTACTTGGCTCGACCAGCACTGACGCAGCAATTATCATTTTAATATCGTTAGGCACATACTTCTGGGAAATGGGTGTCCAAGAAGTCGATTCACTGGAATTCATGCCACCTGACGCAGACGTCTCTCCACCTGAAGAGGCATTCACCAATTCACTGACTGATTTTTGTGTACCTTTTGTCAGTGAATACGCAATCATTGCAGAATTTTTGTTATTTTTATTGTACAAATATTTCTTTCGTATTCTCACTCTAAGATGTGCTTTCGGCGGTTCAAATTTTAAGATACTGTTTCTGATGTCCCATTCTTTTATATACTTGAAAAATTTGGTTCCCAAGAGCACTTGTATGGTGGAATTTTCAACCACATAACATGAATGATAAAGTATGTTGCCACCTCCGAAATCCAAAGGCACATTTGCACACGTGTGTAGTGTTAGTTGATTACTCTCAACCGTATTTATGGTTGTAGGAGGCGCTGACTGCACTTCCACACCGTGGATGTACTTTTTATCAATCAGTGAAATAGAAGACGCCGAATCAAGAATTATCTCCAATTGTTTGCCAAGAACTTCAACCTCCTCGCCCAAAATAAATAGAAATGATCTTTCAAACTTCAAATTTTCCGCAGACTTCCCACCTTCGAAACTTCCTGTATCCTGACTTTTCAAATTGAAATTTCTATTCATTCTAGGCGAGGAAGAAATTAGTTTTTTGAATTCGGTCTTGACTGCGCATCTCTTCCATGAGAATACCCATTATTCCTGGCATAATCTGTCACCTGTATATTGCCTGTCATTATTTTTATCCAGCCAATTTCTATTTGCACGACCGTCACGGTATTTACCTTTTTCGTAACCGTAATCGTTTGTGCCATAAGAATTGTTGTTATAAACATTTCTGGAACCATTCGCATTTCCGTTTCTGTACCCTCTGTCAACATTTCTGTTTCTATTCTGAATTTGCTGATATGTTTCCCTCTCATGATTTTCGTATCTTCGTGTTTGCCCTTGGCTAAGTGTGTTACCAAAATTCTGTGCCTCGTAACCTTGCGACCGTGAATCATTCGTGCGAATGTTTTGCGATTCATCCGGATAACGCTGCCGTTCTCGCACATCCCGTGTAGCATAGTACGCTCCATCACGAAGTGACGTGTTTTGGAAGGAAGACTGGAACACTCTCGGCGATTGGAAGTTAAGTGCGGTGTTCCCACCCTTTTGGAAACGTGAAGGGCAATTCCTTGCAAAATGATTTGGCGCTCCGCATTCGAAACACAACAAACGCTGAGCCGGAGGATAACTGCCATTTTGGATCATCAAGCATTCCCCAGAAGGAGAAGTACCTGAAGGCACGACCGTATTCCCGTTTGTCTCCCTTTCATCCCAGGTAAGGGCATTATTAATTTTCAGTTCTTCCATACTATTTCTCAAGTCTGACATGCTTTCACACAAATTCTGAAGAACGTCGTAACCTGAATTAGATTGTCCCTGAATTATATTTACTGATTGAGGATTAGAAAGGGAATTTTGAACTTGAGGGCTTTGACTTGATGAAATTTGACCTGCAGTTGTGGTAACGTTCAGTGCTCGTCCGACATTTATAATAGCCTCCTTAAGTTCCGGTAAGGTCATTGGGTGTCTAATCAGTAAATGAACACGAAAAGACGGATCGATACCCTCAACAATTCGTCTTATTTTCTCCAACTCGCTAATTGGACGAGAAATCTTGACATATTTTGCCAAAATAAAATAATAAAAATCCAAGGGAGTTTGATTCGGTTTTTGCTTGCTCTGCAATATTTCCATCTCAATATCAGCTGATTGAGTAGGCTCTTTAAATGCATTGATAAAGCACCTTGACAATTCTCTCCACGTCAGCGTTTTTTCGTACTCGCAAAATCGTGGACGAAAACTTTATACCAATGATCAGCTGAGTTTAACAGCAACAAAGGAAAAACATCCAATTTCCTCTCGTCTGAAAGTTTGAGCATGTTTGCAATTTTCTCAAAACGTTCAACAAACGCATTGGCCAATATGCTGCCATGCGGTTCGAATTTTCCAAAGTCCGTAAGCGACGGGTGAAGATTTACGAGCCACTCAAAATTTTCATTTCTACCTGTGTTCTGCCTCAGGGCCCGGGGGGTGTTGCGTCTGAACTTGCCTCTGAGTAGGTCCCTGACCTGTGCCCGTGGTGCCTTGTGCCCGACCAGGAATGCTTGCAGGTTGCGAAGTCGCAGACTGTGGGTTTGCAGGTTGAGTATTTGCGGGTTGCTTGGATACAGGCGACTGAGTCTCATCGGGGTGCGGCATTGTTGTGGGTTTTCCCTTTTTCCTCGAGTGGATATCCAAATTCACCAAATCTTCCTCTGACAAATCGGGGGGCAAGTGTTGCAGGCGATTGGATGCTCTAGACTCGCTGGCCATAAAACATCGCGTTTTGCCAAATAATACTTACTCGAAACAATTATCCAAATTATTGACGTCCACAGTGCCGGCGTCCACACTGCTTTCCAGTTATCCCGACGGCGTCGATAACGCTGCGTTGTTCGATGAGGTCCGTCGTGTCGTTGACGTACGGCCGCCCAAATCTAACGCGAAACCTCCATGTCACGTGATCGAGATATCTGGTCTCGTCGGGGATGCGGCATTGAAACGAGGATTCTAAATGATGAACGAGGATTGCTAAATATGAATTAATTGCAGGGGTTTACATAAGAAGCCGAAAAAGGATTCGGAACTAGAGTTTATGTACCTGCGCAACTTCGGAGATCCATTTTTGGAGGATTTTCACGGAGGAATTTTCTCTGGGCAATTTCGGACGTATGACAATAACTTAGATCCAAAGTTGAGCACCCGTTATTATTGGCCAAATATGTTGAAGGATGTCGAAGAAGTTTGTAGGAACAACTGCGAGAAAGTGACCATAACAGTACAAGAAACGGGTAGCACCAAACGATGACAAAGACGAGGAAACGTGGTCCCTATCCAAGGGTTCCGAGTCTGTCGTTTATGCACCCTTCCAAAAATATTTGCGATCAGTTTATGGCTTTACGGGCAGTGATGCGTCGGGAGAACGCTACGTCCTTGTGTGGTGGATGGAGCGACCAAGTTCACTTGTCGTTAAAGATCTGTGGTAAGCGACCACCAATAGTATTTGCCGCTTCCTATTGGAAAATGTGGTCTTTGCAGCTTTGGAACGCCGAAGACGCCTTGTAACAGACCAAGGTTGCAGTATTCACGAAAGACCCTGTACCGACATTTCATGAGATACAATAGGGTCTAAAGCATATTTTAGTCGCCGCTTATCAACCAGAGTTCAAACGGAACGGTTGAGCAGCCGGATGAGTGAGCTGTCGAAATTCCTTGCAATTTTGTGTCAATCCAACACTAAAATCGTGGCCAAAATATATCCCGTTGTTTGGAATTTCAACTTAAATAACTCGAGGAATCTTCTTCCACAGAGATGATAGCCCGTTTTTACTAAATCACGGAAGAGACAGCCTTGTTGCCGTTTGATTTGCGAACGCACTGTCCCTATGCCTCAGAAGACTGGGAAGAAATGTATGATAGGTACGTCAAAGTGCATAACTGGGCGCAACCGAACGAAGGTTTGACGAAGATTCTGAAAGCCAAAAATGCTGCGAGAGTTAATGAAAACGCCAAACTTGTTAATTTTAGTGTTGGATGATCAATTGATTTACGTTTGGCGCCAATAGAAATTTACCCGACGAATCGACGGAAACTATTTGTCATTATGGAAATGGTCCTTGAAATAACCGGAAAGATAAATGATTCCCTTTTTCAAACAAATAGAAGTTGCTTCGGAAAATTGGTTACTGAATCATGTTAAAAATTTGAAACCGTTTCAGCCTTTAGAATAAGGGTTGTTGTTGTGATGTTCCCGTTATTTTATCCTCCCTCCCTATTGTTGTCAGAAGAGAAGAAGAAACAAATAAAGATAAGAAAAAAAACGGGATCGATGTTTCGATGTGGTTGATCATCTTCCCGCATTGGTTTTCCCATGTTTTTCATGCCTCCTTGAGTGTTGAGGTATTGTTGATCTTCTTCCCTTGTCGCTTACCCATGATCATGGTGGTTCTTCCTACTCTTCTCCCCGTTGGTTGTCTCCAGCCTTGTTGACATCGGAAGGTGCTGGAACGACGGAATCGGCTTCGCCCGCCCTTTTGATGCAAAGTCCCGAACTCCCAGTGACATCGTCAACTTGCAGCATGATTCCGTCCCCGATTTTCCCGAAGTCGTCTGATTTCTTTTCCACATGAGGAAAGTGCAGCCTTTGCTGTTAGAGACGTGACTTTCGAGGAAGTGATTGGCGAGGAGGGGATTTTCAATTTACTCCCACCCCTTCCCCGACCACTGCCAAGACAGAACACGGCCTTGGTGCTTGAGTCTAAAAGCGCTCATCCCATTGTTGCCATCCCATTGTTGCCATCCCATTGTTGCGATTCCATTGTTGTGAGTCACCTGTTGTGTTGTCCATTGTTGCTGATTCCCTCACCACATTCCCCGGCCTTGATTTGGGTTGTTGACCAGACCAGCTCCGCTGACATTCACGCCACTTGTTGATCTCTCATTTTTCCTTGAGGTGCCTGGACGTTTTGCCGAAGCCCTGAAATGTTTTGCACGAGAATGTTTTGCAAAAAAAAAAAAAAAAAAAAAAAAAGGGAATGGCAAAATGAGGCAAAAGAAAACAATAAAGATCATTTGCAGAGGATCATCAATTTTTCTGATTTTACTGATGTTTTCACACTCATGGATTTTCCATAGGTTTGACGTGCGGGTGCCTGCAAGCCAGTTCGCCAGTTCACCAACGTCATTTTCCGAGTTGGACAGATGCACTTTTCCCGAGTTGATCAGGTGGTACCTCACTTTTCGCACTTGACATTTCACATTGATGTTTCTTCCACGTTTTGGTCGATCGCAACACTTGAGGATTCACCCTTCCGAGGGGTGTTGTTTTCACAGTTTCCAGAACCACACAAAACTTCGATCACGTCGTGAAAAATCCGTTCCTTCCATTCACGGTGTTGATGCATTCACAGTCCAGATTCATAATGAGGCCTTGTGGTCACCTTTGGACGCTTGGATTCAGACCATTCTCTGAAAAATCATGTTGCTCTTTTCTCTCTTGCTTGAAGGCTCACATCCCGTGTCAAATTG
>JASGXE010016798.1:0-12966 GCA_030068105.1 Sinentomon sp. SZTP_YWyxl
CTCTCCTAGAGTCCATGAAAGCCCAGATTGAAGCGTCTGGCAGCGAATTGTCTGTTCTTTTGTCGGAAAAGGAAGCCAGCATATCCGCCCTCAACGTCGAGCTCCAGGAAAGTCGGAATGCTCTTCAGATACTGGAGTCGAATCTGAGTATGAACCAAAGAAAAGTGGAGGAGGCAGAATCGAAAGTGAGGGAGGAATCTGCTCTGCACTTGAAGACATCGGAGGAGAATTCCCGATTGAGTCAGTTGGTGAGGGACCATGAGGAATCTTTGTCAGCCACATCGGCTCGATTGACAGCCGGAGAGGAGAACTTGAAGCGAGTGTCAGATGAGAAAACACAGCTAACAGCAAAGTGTCAGGCCCTGGAATCAGATCTGAAAAAAGTGTCTTCGAGTCTGAGTGATTCTTCCTCGAGACTCTCCGAGATGGAGCACGCCATCGGCGAATTGAACCAGGAAAAGGAGAGGCTTTTGGATGTGATAAAGGTCCACAAAGCGGAGACTGATTCGGCGTCCAATGCCAAATCGAGGGTTGAATCGGAGAGGGCTCTTCTGGAAACTCAGCTGAAGACCTCCCAAGAAGAGCTGAGTGAATTTAGGGAGAGGTATGGCAAACTCGAATCGGGGTTATCCAGCACGAGACTCCAGAATGATGCACTTTCGGGGAAGGTGAAACAGATGAGCGAGGATGCAAAGGTCTCGTCTATGAGTACATCTGAGGTCCAGGGTAAGCTGCAGGTGGTCAGCAATGAGATGCAGGCTTTGAAGCAGGTTTCGGAATCGAAGGACAAACAAATCGAGGAGTTCAAGTCAAGATTGAGGGAAAAGGATGAGGCTGTTAAGGAGCTAAATCATCTTTTGTGAGTTGCTTTTGCTTTTGCACTGATTCTGTAAATTCCACTGATACCACGGCTTTACTTCAGTAAATACCAATCAGTACTCACCCATCACAACTCACCCTCGGTATTCTCCATCACAACTCACCCTCGGGTTCAACTCAATAGGTAGATTTGTGTTGTAACATAAATTTCTATGCGTTTTCCTTTTCCGTTGTTGCATTGAAAGAGGAATTGGTCAGTTGAATTGGTTGCAATAGAGTTGAACCTGATGGTGAGTAGCAATGGGAATATGGCCAACAATAAATATAATGCCAATGAAATTAATATTTGATTGCCTTCTGCAAATACCGCTGACATTATTGATCCAATACCATCAGATTTCACAAAACTGTTTAATGCATTGAAGATTTCCCAGCCAGAAGTGTTTAGAATCATCGGTAGAAGTGGTTTTTCCTGTCGAAGAAATCCCGTCCTGTTTCCAAAATGGTATCAGTTTGATGGCAGAACATTTTTTGCGAGTGCAAAAATGGAGAGGGAACATCCACAGCTTGACCATTAAGAGATCATAGCTGTTCTGCAACCGGTTGTGTTTTTCTGTCATCGCCAGTCGCTGAACGGTAGAACTACCTCCGCAAGGTTTTAAACCGTCTGAAAAAGCAGTATTGTTGGGCAACCCTCCAAAATTGTCCACCTTTCCTGAAATGTTTTTGGCGCTCAAGACTGCAAAAGGTCTTTCAAAATTTTGGTGTATTCTTACGTAGAGTCACAGAAACAATGGGATCCTACATCTACCGATTTGCATAATTCATCAGCTTTCATGCTATGCAGGTTGCGTTCTTTAAAAGAATGCCAATGTTTTGTCTCAATGTCAACTGGAATTCAAAGATGGAAATCATCGAGGCATGCGCCTCCCCGTTGTATCCTTTCTCCTGGAGAACAAGTGTAAAGTTAAATGAATACCTGAAGATGGACCTAATTTTCCGAAACCTGATGTCGGTAGCCGAATTTTCCGAAACCTGATGTCGGTAGCCGTTCGTGAAAGCATAATTCGGCGCAGTTCAAATCGGATTGATGTGGTCTCAGACGTTTTGCTTGATGATCGAAATGTCGATCACTACGTTTGTTTGCCAACTTTTCCAAGAAGACCTGCAAAAAATCTGACAACCCATTTAACTCTGTTAGGGAGTCATTATTGTTTCTGTGACTGTACGCAAGTCTAAAAAGTGGTTTTTGCGAAACTAAAAATAAAAAATACCGTCTCTCGGACATTTCGGTTGGACCAGGTAGTTGTTCATTTTAATCATCGACCAAGTTCTTGTTTTTTCTTATTTCTCTGCAATGGAGGCCATTCTGTCCAATATACAGCATATGGTCTACAAAAAATGTCAGCAGACACAGTATGGCCTGAAAAGAAAATCGCCCAAAGCTTTTACAATGGCATATGGGTTGGATAATTTGTATCCATTGGGTCTCTGGATAGGGTATTTGGTTTGGACTTAGTTTTACCGTCATGCCACGCTCCCTTGCTCAGCACTTAACAAAGTGGCAAAGAAGAGTCATTCCTTTTGGATCACATGTGCAAGATACAGTATTACCCTAACCGGGGCAGTTTCGACGATTTTATCTCCATATCGGCGAGTCGTCAACGTTTCACTCCTCCGTTAACGAGACGAGACCGGTTGTTTGCGGCGCAGTAAACGTGCTGTTTTCAACCGGTCACTCCTGGATAAAGGACATGCGATGCATCCGAAACATTGACGACTCGCCAATGTTGAGATAAAATCGTCAGTAAGGGTAGTACCCTCACACCTTCATTCGCATCTCCAATTGTTCACCCCATGCTTGCAGCGCAGTGACTCGCACAATTGGAGGAAGGTGAACCAAGCAATTTGCTGGAATTCAGAAACTGTTGAATGAAAAGCTCCCTCCAATTCAAAATGCATTTTCTGGCAGCATGATTGTATTTCAGCGGACAAAATAACTTTTTTGCCTTTCTGACTTTTCCAGGAATGATCATGCCGCTACAACGGGAGAGCTTAAATCTGACTTGGATGCTGCAAACAGGGAGATAGAACAACTCAGAGGTCAGCTGTCCACAGAGGGAAAGGCAGCTTCCGACGTGAAGAATGCCGTGAAGGAACTGCAGGACGTGAATGCCAATCTTAAGAAACAACTCGATGAGAAAGTTGGGAAGTTGAACAGGATTGCAGAAGAGAAGACCGCTGAAGCAAACGATTTGCTGAAGAGTTCAACGGGGATCAGGGCGGAGCGGGATAAAGCGCAGGCCGATTTGAGAGGGGTTCTGGAGAGGCTCGGACAGACTGAATCGCGATTGGCTGAGACGGAAAAAGAAAAGGTAGGTAACAGGCTTTTCCAGTGCTCCCATTGGTGGAGAATTTTTGCAATTTATTTACTTTGGAGTTTCACAATATTTTTTTTTTGCAGGCGAAAGACAGAAAAAATGTTATCGTTGCTCGCAAAATGTTGGGAATTGTGCCATTTTAGCTTTAGCCTCGGAATTTCAAAATATTTTGTTGGAAATTTCAGGAATTCAAAAAGTAATGGAAATTGAATCCCTGTGGAAATTTTTGCCTAATTTAGCTTTTTTGCCAGATAAGACCAATTTGGAGGTGCCCTTTTTGCAAAATGGAATGGCCTTTTTCATAACTTATGCCGATTTGGTTTGGGATGCATTTTGGCCCTGTTCTGCCAATCAAGGGGACCCCCCAAAATGTTCTCATTTTTGGGGGTTACCTCTCGTAACCCCTGAACCAAGGGGACTTCGATCAAATCTGCTTTGCCTGAAACACTCTTCTGGAAAAGCCAAACAACCCTGCAAAAATCAGAATGCTGTTGCTTGTGATTTTGAAAAACCCAGTGTCAATTTACCCCAAAGATAACTTTTTGGCATTTTCAGGTCTCCTTATTGGAAAAGGTGGAGCAACTTTCCCTCCAGATTGTTAATGATAATCAAAAGCAGATTTCAAATGGACATCCTTCCGGAAAAGGAGCGATTTCATCAAGTGAGTACCTGATTTTCGTTAAAGGATGCAATGTTCAGTTTCTTTCCGTTGTTCCTCAAATCAATTGAAGACAGCCAAACGTGACCTAACCTGACTACTCTGACCACCTCATCTTGTTATCGAGCAACTGCTTAGCATCCGCATATTGATTGTTGTAACTAAACACTTTTTGTGCACTTGCTGACTGCAACTTTCGTCTGCAAACGCGGTCTCCTGCACATGAAGACAGGTGTCTGGAACTGCAACTGTAATTTGTGGCATTTTATGGAACCTTTTGTGCACATTTTTCTGCAAATTTCATCACTGTGGGTTGTGATTTTTTTTTTTTTTTTTTTTTTGAGTTATCAAAGTTGTTATGCTTCAATTGCCGACAATATTTGATTTTGATTTCACTTTCAGTGCGAATCTAGATTTTTTTACCAGATGGGTGAATGCAAAGAACGAGAATTACAGGACTGATTCACTGTTGATTTTCTTGTTCCTGTGTTGTTTTCATTTCAGACGAAAAGGAAGGAGCAAGTCAAGATTCGCAGGAGGAAGAGCTTGAACTTGCCAGAAGTCAGATAGATTTCTTGAATTCGGTGATCATCGACATGCAGAACAAGAATGTTGCACTTGCGTCGAGAATTGAGCTGTTGGAGCAGCAGGGAACACCTGGATATGAGCCTTCTCTCGATCAACTTGGTCAAAGGTTAGCGATGAATGAACAAAACTTCAAGTTTCGACAGGGCATTGCAATTGGTTACTTCCGCTCCATGCAAAGCAAGGAGGTTTTATATGAAAGCCAATTGCATATAAAACCAAGAAATAACTGAAAATAATTTTTTTGGACGGGGGAGGGTGGTGTAAGCAAGGCTCAGGAAAAACTGCATTATCTTCCAGATAGGTGTCACCGTTCGGTTCCTCGCTTCCATTCATCTGGACTGACTCCCGTCCTGTGCAAGCTGACGATTTGAGGGTTCTGCGCACCTAGTCATTCGTGGGAATATTAAATTAATTGTTTTGATTGCACTTTTGGAGAAACCTGGGTTGTTGTTTCCTGACAATCCAAATGTTTTGTAAGTTATTCTTTTGCTTGTTTACTCAAGATGACATTTGACCAGAAACAATCCATGTATATTTGATGGTTAGGACCATGCATTATGATGGTTAGGACCATGTATTATGGATGGTTAGCACCATTCCAGTGCCCATTTTTGGCGAAAAAAAAAACAATACCATGAACACCATGGATGGGGTCTGGGCTAACAAAATCATCTGCATTGAAAAATTGATGGACAGGGACCTCGGAACAACAATCCGTCATGGGTTTTTTTTACCATTTTCTAACTTCGTTTAGGCACCCTTCTTATGCTGGTATTTTTATTTTTCTTTCCTATCAGCATGACAACAACAGACCGAAAGATTGTTCCACTGCGGATATTCTGCGATATTTGCGACATATTTGATAGCCATGACACGGAAGATTGTCCCAAGCAGACCACACCTGACTCACCTCCACCATCGAGGAATTCTGGGAAAAGGGGCGAAGTTCGGCCTTACTGCGATGCCTGTGAAGGTTGGTCTGTTTTTTCTTTTTTTGGGTCATTCATCTTCAGACAGTCATTGGTCCGATTCTCTTGGGGGCCCTCTCAGATCCAATCAGCATTTTTACTCGCTCACGCCAGGTGTTTTGCAGTGTGTTTTTAGGTTTTCAGGTTTCCCTCCCACTTCTCCATGCGTTTAATCATTGTGAATTATGGCACAGAGGGATTATATAGCGTAATTAATCAACTTGATCCTTCCTGCAAGGTGCAAAATCGCGAACTCATTTTTTTAGCAACAGGAGGCGGTTGGTAAGTGTAACCCATCTGCTGTAAAGGTGTTTGCATTCGCAAAGGAAGGATTTGATTAAAGGAGGATTTGATTAGAGAATGAAATGATAAGGCAGCCCACCGTGCATGAATAGATCGAAAATATTCTGTAAATGAGAGGTTCGAAGTGAGTAAAATCGATCATTGACAAGTAAAAATTGTTGAATGCAAAAAGAAACCTCACCTTCTGCAGCCATTTCCAATCAATCACTCACAAAGGCAATTCAACAAAGCAGACTGCTAGAAGTTGGCATTGGCACTTGTGCAAGGGTTGAAGTGTTGATGTTGATTAGTTTGATTGATTAGTTGATCGGTTTTCAGTTTATCAGTTTCGCAAGACTTAATACTGGGATAAATGCAGTGGAAAGTGATTCCTGCTGGAAGTCCATGCAAAGCATTGGAGCACCTCTCCCCTACTTAATTGAGTGTGTGCCCTGTCCCTGTCATTATTAACTCAACTCACCCACCATCCCGTTTTTGTCTCTTTTTTCCCTTCCCCAGTATTTGGTCACTGGACAAAGGATTGTCAAGATGACGAAACCTTCTAGCACAGGCTGATCGGCGGTCGACATAATCAGATATTATTTCAGTTGATTTTAGTCATTATCGTTGCCCTGGTTTTATTAAAAATCAAGAATTTTATTTTCGGTTGATGCGTTGTTTTGTCATTGGACCTGAATGTTGATTTTTCTGTTCTTTTTTTTTTTTGTTTTGTTGTGGTACCTTTCACACATCCAATCATTGTGATTTGAATCTGTGAGATCTGCTTTGTACCTAGTTATTTATTTGCATTGGTGTACAAATTATTTTTTGAAGTATCCAAAGTTTTTTTTTTTGTTTAACACCCACTGACATCTACTGGATGTGACAGAATCATTGGCTTGAGAGTAGGAGAGAGTTTCCAGTTCAAGTTGGAAAAATAATGAGAATTTTGAAGAGGTGGCAGAGAAGTGTTGTTCCCTAAAACGCGTTGCGAAAAGCGCAACACCGGGGAAGGGGAAGAAATTTTGAAAAAAAAAATTGACCCTCAAATGGAGCTCAGAAGCCAAGGACTTTTGGGACGGGTGGGAACCCCGCTTGAGTTTGTTGATTTTTTGGCAAAAACTGAAAGTTGTCACTTGCTAGCATTGTCAGCCTGTTCTTGTCAGACAGCTTTGGCCTTTGATGGACTCACATCTCCCAAATATCTTCCCAGAAGTTCACTCCCTTGGGACCCTGTTGCTGGTGCCACCACAACAATACTCCACTTTTGTGGCCTGCGGTCACATGGGTGCCGCATTCAGTCACTTGAAAATCTGGAAAAAGACTGAAAATGATTTTCTGAAATTGCTGTTGTGAGGCTGGGATTTTTGGTTTGTTGGGAGTTTTGGTGCTAACAGAAAAAAAACCTATATGGTATTTCTTGGAGCCGAAATTTTTGAGGAGGCTGTGATCAAAAAACACTTTGGTCCAAATAGTTGCGCTCCCTGAAAGACGTTTCGGACACCCCATTTTCCAAAAAACCCTTGCAAGTATTCAACGCAACCCAGTAAGTAACAGCTACCAAAACACTACCCCAAGTTCAGCTATAGCTGACAAAAATCTGAACGCACTGGATTTTCAATTAAATTTGCATCTTGTCAGTTATGCTTTAAATTAGAGTCATTGGGCCGATTTTTTAAACGAGGTCCATCTTTTAGGCCGCGGATTCTTTCTTTTTTAAATGCAATTTTGCATACAAAAGAAAAAGAATCCGCGGCCTAAAAGATGGGCTTCGTTTAAAAAATCGGCCCATTTATTACGCTACAGCAGTGAGAATTGTGAAAATGGAAAAAGCACATCATGCCACAAGTAAATGTAAGTAATTTGTTACGCTTCAGCTATGCGAATCATGAACTATAAATGCACATCTTGCCTAGTTATGCTGTAAATAAATGCAACTCATTGATTACGAGAATCACAAAATAATAAATCTTGCCCATTTACTCTGTAAAATTGAATGGGAATGCCAGTTTTCAACGAGGTGCCTCATTGCCCTTGTACGAAACTGCACAGAGATACACTAAATTTCAGAGCAGATGGACATGGAGGTGTTATGTCCCGGTCTATTGTTGACCTCCAACGCCATTGGCTTTTCAGGGTTTCTCAAGAGTCACTTGACAACCCCAGAAAAGTGCATTGAAGTCTTGAAGCAACTCTGGAAGCTTGGAGTGGAGTTTGTTCAAATTCATATAGACAATACTGCAGCAGGCAGCCTGCCCAATCTGAACCTGTTTGTTTGGAAATAGTCCCACAAAAGAGTTTGAAAACTGGAAATAGCCCCATAAAAAGGGTTTTTTTCAAAAATTTACGTTTCCAGACTGGTTGGTCGAAATCACTCGCGTTTTATTTGCGACGGTTTCAACCGCTTTGCATTTTATTTACGCAGATCTTCACAACCAGACAGGTTGGGCGGAAAAGTTTTTCAAATGCGATTCCAACCCGGTTCTCCGTTAACCAATCACCGTGTCGTCTGACAACTGGCTCCGCCCAACCCGGTTGAAATCTGTCGGCGCAAATAAAACATGCCATGACCCGGTTCCAAACTGTGACGTTTCGGTGACGTTGACTTCCACCGGGTTATTAATCAGTTTTCGCAAAAAAAAAAACGCCTAAGGAGATTGAAAACGTAACGAATAGCAGGGGTTGTCAAGTGACTTTTGGGAAACTCTGTATATTTACACTTCAAATTGATCACTCTGCTGTAAATTGTTTTGCTATACCTCATCCATCATGTTGCGACACTGATTCTATACACGTACAAAATTGTTGTTTTTCTTAAGATTGTTGACATTGGTTAACACCTCCAGTTTGAGAGTTGAAAAATAAAGACAAGGTTATTTAAAAAATCAAAGAGTTTAATTTTTTTATTTACAAGATTCAGAAAAAAATTTATGTCATGCAAATTTGAACAGATTATATCTCCCCAGTTCGGCTTATGGCATCCTGAAAGTAGATAAAAATGCATGTGTGGTTGTTGCGGTTGATAAGTGTAATAACAGTTTTTTTAGCTGCAGAAGGCTTTCTGAAAGAATGGGAAGTTGCAGTAACATTCACCTGTTGTAAGGCCATTGTAGGATCGAATATGGTTTTCCGATGACGTTTCGACTCCAGTGCTGGAGCCTTTTTCAAATCGGTCGACACGTTCGCTGGTGTTCTGCGACTCTGGAGCCCTGGAGTCGAAACGTCATCGGAAAAACCATATTCGATCCTACAATGGCCTTACAACAGGTGAATGTTACTGTTTTTGAAACGGATCATGGCACCAGACACAATTTAATGGGAAGTTGTTGAAACATCTGCCACAAGATGCAAACCAAACTAGACAAAAGAAGAAAAACTAACTGGAAACCAATTTCCCTGCAAGTGTTGGCAGTGAAATCGATTTCCAGATAAGTAGTTTCTCTTGTTTTGTATTTTGTGGCAGATGTTTCAACATTTTCCCACTCTGTGCACACACAGTGTGTTTGGAAATTCGTGGGGAGAAAAATTATTCAGTGACAAAATAATTTTTGCTCCGACCCCCCAATTTACCAGATATGGAGGTACCCAAATTTTATTTTTAGGGTAAGCTCTGGGGCCGATTTGATTGTCGATACAGATGCTTGCGAGTGGGTTCTTCTGGCCAAACTATGGAAAATGCAGTGGTAAAATGGGGGCGTAGGAAGTGTCCTACTGCTACCTGGTCCTACTTATTTTTAGTCCTACCGTAACCTGGTCCTACCGTAACCAAGTCCTACCGTAACCAAGTCCTACCGTAATCTGGTCCAACCGTAATCTGGTCCTACCGTAATCTGGTCCTACAGCAACCTGGTTCTACCGTAATCTGAACCTACCGTGATCTGGTCCTACCGTAATCTGGTCCGACCGTAACCTGGTCCGACCGTAACCCAAGTCCTACCGTAATTTGAATCTACCATGATCTGGTCCGACCGTAACCTGGTCCTACCGTAACCAAGTCCTACCGTAACCAAGTCCTACCGTAACCAAGTCCTACCGTAATTTGAATCTACCATGATCTGGTCCGACCGTAACCTGGACCTACTGTAACCAGGTCCTACCGTAATTTGGACCTACTGCAATCTGGACCAACCGTAATCTGGTCCTACCGTATTCTGGTCCTAGCGTAATCTGGTCCTACAGTAACCTGGACCTACCGTAAGCTGGACCTACCGTAATCTGGTCCTACCGTAACCTGGTCCTACCGTAACTAGGTCCTACCGTGACCTGGTCCTACCGTAACTAAGTCCTACTGGGATCTGGTCCGAAATGCAGGCACAGTTTCGCAGTGGCAGTTGTGTTGTTTTGATATTGGTTCTCAAAAGTACCCCGCTGCAAATTAATGATGAATCACGAGAGACAGAAATCAAACCTAACCTAACCTTACCTAACCTGGCCTGACCTAAACTAACTTAACCCAACTGGCCGGCCCCCTCCGGCTACTCCCCATCAAATTCGTTAAAAATTCACCGAGCGGTTATTGTGTCCATTTTGTCTCTTACCTCTACAGCAGCAGGAGTGCAATCACGTTTAGAACAAAAACAAAGCAACTACCTCAGCGCAAACATCCAGAAATTCGGGAAAAATGCGGTTTGGCTTTTGGTCCTTCCATAACCAGGTCCTACCGTAACCAGGTCCAACCGCAACCTGGTCCTACCTTAACCAGGTCCTACCGTAATCTGGTCCTACCGTAATCTAGTCCTACCGTAATTTGGTCCTACCGTAATCTGGTCCTACCGTAACCAAGTCCTACCGTAATTTGGACCTACCGTAATCTGGTCCTACCGTAATCAGGCCCTACCGTAATCTGAACCTGCCGTAATCTGGTCCTATCGTAATCTGGTCCTACCGTAACCTGGTCCTACTATAACCAGGTCCTACCGCAATCTGGACCGACCGTAATTTGGTCCTACCGTAATCTGGTCCAACGGAAATCTGGTCCAACGGAAATCTGGTCCTACGGTAATCTGGTCCTATCATAACCTGGTCCTACCGTAATCTGGTCCTACCGTAATCTGGTCCTACCGTAATCTGGTCCTACCGTAACTTGGATTGAATGAAATTTGGATCGAATTTTTTTGAGGCGCAAAGAAAAAGTAGGACCAAATAGCAGTTGGACCAAATAGCAGTTGGACCAGTTCTGTTCCCCCGTAAAATGTGCTTCGGAGCTGCCATTTGCTGTTATGGCCCCCCAAAAAATCCATGGGAATGGGTGGAAATTTTAGTTGGGCTATTTTTCAGATTGGGCGATTTTGGATATTTTGGTTGTTGGGCTTCTGAAATGGGTTTGCATAGCATGAACATGAACTGCCACGTTTGGCCATTTTGGATCGACTTAAAAAAAATAAGGACAAAACGTTTTTTCTCCGCCCCAAAAAGTGACTCACTGAAATGCACAAACTCGGCCATTTTGGGACTGATTCATGAAATTGTTAGCTGCCAATGGAAGGGTGTGGGAGTTCACAATTATGCTCTGCAAACTCATTGCTGTGGCCCAGCAACCAAAATAGTCAAAATCATCCCAAGCTGAAAAAATAGCCCATTTGAAATTTCCGTCCATTGCCCTGATGAATTTTTTGGGTGTCCATAATGGCAAATTGGGGCACAAGAGCAAATTCGATCACTGAATGTTTTCTTTACAGTTTCTGGAGAAGAGCCCACTCGCAAAAATGGGACCTGTATCGACGTGTATAATCAGTCCCAGAGCTCTCCGAAAATCAAATTTGGGGCTCTGATCACGGGAAATGGGGGTCGGATCAAATTTGGTCACTCAGGGCAAATTATTCAGTGACTCACTGAATAATTTTTTTTCGTGTGGTCATGTGGAAATGTCCGAACACTTTTTCCCACGAATTTCCAAACACACTGTTATTTGATTTAAAAAATCAAATAAACAATATAAAATCACTTGCCTGACTGACATAGATATCCTACTGAGCAATTTCACATCTCCTGCAGTTGGAAAATTTCAGACCTCTTGCAGCCTTGAGAATTTGGAATTAGGACTGTTTTTCATCTCTTAGAATACGAAACTTGCAACAAAAACTGCTTTTTGACGCTCCAATGGGTGATTTTGGGCACTTTCAAAATATTCACAACTTCATTAACCCTTAATGCATCTACATCATTCTTGATAACACAGTCACTTAACCACCTTTTGATTCGAGGAAGGGTAGAAAGGATTTTAACCAGGGTAACGATAGGGACGAAATCGTCCCGCTGTTGCAGTAGATTCAAAAATTCCCTTCGTTTCTTGTTCCGGAATGAACTTTACTTCCGCAATTTTCAAATTTCCCGCGCAAAAACCCGGGACGTTTTCGACCCAATCGTTGGCGAAGGTCCGCCGCCACTTTTTCCCGCCAAAACGCGAAGGTGAAAAAATCCGTTTTTCGATTTCTGTAAAATGTGTGATTTTCATTTTGATCCGGAATTCCTCCCTGGCAGGTGAGTGAGGTAACATAGTCGGGAATGCTGGGGAAGGGTTCAGATACCCATTATTGAAAACCGCATTGTTTGGAAACGATTCGTTCCTGCAGCAGCACTTGCGACAACGCTGAATGAGAAATGCGAGAAAAAGGGAAAAGAAGATGGAGCGATTTGGTCTTTACAGAGCTGCTTGTTTGAGTTGTTTTCTTTTGTTTACGCTGAAAGTATCACACAGATCTCGGCTGGGGGAAGCCCCTCAAACTCGCCCATCCTCCTCCCATCCCAGTCCACTCCAAAGAAGCAAAACTTGGCCAGACCGGGCCAAAGACATGCATTTTCATTTCAATTCGATCGAACGAGAATGAGTTTTTGATGTTTCCAAAGGACGTGGAAGGGGGCAAGCATGGCGTGGCCATGATGGATGTGCATAGATCAATGGGTATGGCTCTGTTGCAGACAGCATGAACAGGAAATTGGGTTCAGCGTTGAAATGACAGAACCATCGGCGCAGCAACACAGCGAAAGAATTTTGAATGCATTCGGAACTCGGGACTGGAAAAGCAGCTGGCAATTTTGTTGTCGTTGAGGCCTGTTGGTTTTGTTTGTGCAGTCATGCAGAGCGATTTGAATCCAGAGGGCAAGCCATGAATGGCGTTTATTTCAATGCAGAGGTCAAGCCCATGAAACCCCACATTGTGGAAGCTTTCAACTCCAGCATTTCTGAATCAAGTCGCATTTTCTGAATTCAAATTTTGAGGCATGCTGGTTTTTTGCTTATTTATCGACATTTGTGGATGGATTTTCGTAA
>JASGXE010016799.1:0-10564 GCA_030068105.1 Sinentomon sp. SZTP_YWyxl
AATTTAAAAAAAATTTAAAACCCAAAGCAAATAAAAAAGTATGGCACGGAAAATGAAAATGGAGACATTGTTACTCAATTGCAAATCATTCGGTTGCACATGAAAGTATGCAAAAATTATGTCCCGTGGAATTTGTGTGGTTCGCGTATTTTTTCTTTTCCGTCCGGTGGGCTTGTCATGAAGGAATTGTCATGTAAAATAAACATGTGAAGAATTTTTAATCTCGAGATTTTTCAATGTTAACACATTTCTATTTTCCGATTGGCCATAGCAAATTTGATGCGTCAAAAATCTGCAATTTTTTATGATGTTTAGTTTCAAAAATAGGTCGTTATGCTGTTTTGCGGGCATTAAGTATTTTTGCACAACAATTTTGAGTGGGCGGAAAATTGAGTGTCTAAGTTTTGGTATTAGTGAGGTCCATATGTGGAATAAGTCCGGTTGTCTTGAGAAAATTTCTGTCAATGGATAATTTTTGATCCCCGAAAAATCAAACGATTGTGTATTTGCCCGCATTTCAAAAAATACAATTTTATTTTTTCAGTTTTTTCAGTAATTTTTCAGTTACATAATTCATTATTTTTCTCAGTTTTTTTCACAAGAATACGGTTGTTCAGATCAAGAGATACGTGGTCGAAAAGAGCATTTGACCAACATATGCGGTCGTAAACTAAAGTGGGTTGTACTCACTGTGGACACGACTAAAATGAATGCTGCATAAATGAACATAAAAAGAAGAAAACTTCATATGTATTCTAGGCTTATATCGAAATGATTCCAACCTGAAATGATGTGATTGTCTGTTCTTCTGTTCCTCCACAGTGGAAAATCATCTCGTATACTTGGCTGAAATAAATAGGAAAACGTTTTTTCGCAAAGTTTAGTTATTCTATCTTATTTAAATGTACGACCAGTTTGTCCTGTAAAGATTGTCTGTTGCAATTCCCAAAGTCTATCTACACGTTGGAGAGCATACCAAGATCGCGACGATTTGTTGTCTCAGCGGGAGGACACCGAGCAAATAAGTTGGCAACAATAATTTATAGGCGGTGAGGGCGGGCAGGTTTGCTGGTTGGCTCAAATTGGCCTTCATGCGGAAGTCTTGGATTACTTGTAGCTTTGCTCTTCCCTCATGGCATACCTATTGTCTTGGATTTGCATTGCAACGTATTGTAACGAAGTCAGACATTAATCGTGGCTTCCATGTCATTTTATTGGCAATTTCATGCTCAAAAACCTTATCCAAACCACAATTCTGCGTTTTCACCAAAGAAAACAATCGATTTAGCCACTTTTGGAAAGCAATTTGGTATGGCCCTTTTTGGAAAACATTTATTTATTTGCCCCCTTTCGAAAGCATTATTGATTTGGCCCCTTTCGAAAGCATTATTCAAATTTGATTTGGCCCCTTTCGAAAGCATTATTGATTTGGTTCCTTTTAAAAAAGCACTTTTCATTTGGCCCCTTTTGGAAATCAAGTATTAAAGCAGCGTTTTCTATGGGGAGAGGAACCCCCCGCTCTATCGCTCAGCCGTAAGTGTCTGGCGCGGTGCCGCCCATCGCAATTTCTCAAAGAATTGTGTCTGCGCCTGAGAAAGATGATTTCATTTTCTGAGAAGCACGGCGAGATAAGTGGTTTTGGATGAGATGAGTGGTTTTGAATGCGGCAATTTTGTGTTTGGAATTCTGCAATTAGCTTCCCCCGAAATAGAAAAGAGCATGACTTGAGTATCTATTTGTGTAAACTGGGGGCGTAGATAGATTCGTACTGTAGTCTAAAATACCTGTGTCCCAGGAAAACCACGAGAGCTGTTTAAATTAATACTCGGTGGTACGCTGCCTTGGATTTTCTTCTGACATATGCGGTCATAATGAATAAGAGCGCCATTAAATCAGAAAGACTCCAAGTTCCACGAAAAGCACATGGCATTCCTGTAAGGCGTGAAATTGCGACAAACAGTCCAAGAATTAAACAGCCATCCAATCTGCTCATGAGCGGGAGAATAAGGAATGCCTGTGTAAATTTTTATGCAGAGATTTTTAAAAATTTTTTCCAGGGAGCAATTTTTACAAGGGTATTGGTTTTTATTGGCGAAGAATTCGCTGAATTTGGCGATGAATTCCTCCCGCAATAAAGCCACTTTGGGTGAGGGTTAGAACGAATTCACCCAAGAAGAGGGGCGAGAAATTAAGTTTACTTCGAATAAGTAGCATTGCATCTTGCAGTCGGGACAATTTTTTTAGCTTTTGTTCAGCGAGGTGGAAAGAATTGGGAATTCCAAATGTAAAGATTGCAATAAAACGATTATAAAGTAAATTACATTTGCCGGAAACTGCTATTTTCTGAGAGTGGAGTTTTGTCAATCTGAAGTGAAGTGAACTGTTCGGGAAAAATCAATTGGGTAAAAACTGGCTGCATCAGAGGGCGTCTGAGGACAGGAGTAGGTACCTGCTAATCCAGTAGCGTGATTCAACGGAGGCGGTGTGAAAAATCAGTTGAAACAAAGGAACAAAAATCCATTTGGTTGGTGAGAGGGCAAAATCTGATATTTCTTGCGAATGCAAGAGCCGACATTGGTTGGGCCCCAACAGGAAAATCTGAAACAAAAGCTTTTCTCACGACCTCTCCACACAGACACAGCATCTGACGACCATGGAATTGACGCCAAGTCCAGTGCTAAGCGCACCACCAGCACGTCTCGCATCTTCGCTTGGTAAAGAGAGGATAGTTTTCAACGGTTCTCGAATCTTTATTTGAAATTTCTTATAATCGTTTTCGAAGACTTTCAAAAGTCTTCCCGAACAGTTATGATTATCCCAGGTCAAAAGGACGGCGAATACGTTAGATACATCGTTTATCATCGTCAGGCCTGCATGGCAGCAAATTGATGCATTTCTGTCTGCTGTGAATTTCTGGGTAGGCAGAATGTAAACAATTTAATTGGCAGCTTTCGGCGCCGAAAGAGACCCGTTTGTTGCAATGGCCGCTAAGAATGAGAGATGGGCGCAACCTCTAGTATAGGCCTACACCTGCATGTATAATCTGACGTGGTCTTTCCCATATCCATGCACCTTGACGATCTTTTTTAAGGTTTCTTCCAAAAATTTATTGTAGGATTTTGAATTTTAACTTATTGTAATACAGGTGTGTGTACGAGGTGCGTTTCAAAAGTCTTTGACGTTTCCTTCTGAAACAAAATATTCAAGAGATAAATCTTTGAAATTTTGTCAGTTTGTAATCTGGTACTTTTGTAACATGTGTGCCAAATTTTGGCTTGTTTTCTCTCTCTGTTGTGATAGGACACCAATTTCCCTGGAGGTCCATAAAACCACTAGGTGAAATTTATGCATTTTTTCAATTCCTCGTCAGAAATATCCATTTTTCACACAATGAAACATGAAAACCCTGCAGAAATTTACTCACAATTCTGGGATATCTTCAGGAACTCTGTCCTATCTGACAAATGTACCAGTACTTCAATTCCCGCTTTCAAGGGGTCAGGAAGGCCGTCGATGATGCTGAACGCCCAGTCATGACCCTCAACAGCGCAGGAAACTGTTGCTGCTCATCAGACTGGGCGTTCAGCATCATTTGGAGGCCTTCCTGACCCCTTGAAAGGGTGAATTGAAGTCCTGGTACATTTGTCAGATAGGACAGAGTTATTGAAGAGATCCCAGAATTGTGAGGAAATATCTGCGGCGTTTTTCATGCTTCATTGTGTGAAAATGGATATTTCTGCCGAATAATAGAAAAAATTCATCAATTTCACCTTGTGGTTTTATGGACCTCCAGGGAAATTTGCGTCCAATCATAACAGAGAGAGAAAACATGCCAAAATTTGGCACACATGTTACAAAAGTACCAGATTACAAACTGACAAAATTTCAAAGATTTATCTCGTGAATATTTTGTTTCAGAAGGAAACGTCAAAGACTTTTGAAACGCACCTCGTATATGATGTTTCTGCCCTTGTGTTTTAAAATTGCTGCGCGCAACACATATTTCGATTGAATCCACACGAAAAAATGCATTTCTGCCCATGTTTATTCATCAATCCATTAAATTACCAAGAGAAATGAACTGCATTTCTGGCCTTGTGTTTTAAAATCTTGGCGACACACATCGATGAAATAATTCTTTTGGAAAACGAAATGCTTTTCTGGCCCCATGTATTTTAAAAAATGTTATTTTTCGAAATGAAAACGCATATTCGTGGATTGTGCTACCTTCAAACAAAAAACTACGAGTAGGTACACTCTAAACACGAAGTTCAGTTTGGAACACTATATTTTAACATGCATGGGCTTAGATAGGAAGTGTTCTTTTAAGAACACTTTGTCTGTTATTGGAACACAAAAGGTCTTCCAATGGAACACTTAAGGTGTTCCAAATCGCTAATGTGTCCCAAAAACACACAGCGTTCCATAAATGTTCTTAAAAAGAACACTTCCTATGTCAAAACATAGTGTTCCAAACTGAACATCATGTTTTGAGTGTATATGTTTATGCACCTATGTAAAAAGTTTCGCGCATCACAGATTCTCAAACGAAAAGGTATACTCTCTTTCGTACGAAAGGATGGCTCAACTGCGATGGCTTGCCCTCGTCAAAGGTCTTGCCTCTATCTCAAAGCAACGAAGGTCATCCAATGCTCCCACATATTTCGACTTTGAAATTACGTCAATAAACTGCACTTATCTCCCAATGTCGGAAAACATTCATGCACAAAAGCCGCATGAATGGTTTTTGAGTAATTTCTGCACTCATGCACGTATTTGCGTTGGGTTATCCATCTTTAACAGCGGAGAGATCAATGCGGGGTTAATGCTAACTCTGAGTTGCGAGGCAAATTTTTAGCATTGAAGAAATGGCGAAAATTTGCCTCGCAAGTCGGAGTTAGCGTTAACCCCGTGATGATCTCTCCGCCGTTAAGACAAGGAAAAATGCGGTTTTCGTTGGCATTTATTTTTCGTTATTCAATTGGATTTGATTATTTACAATGTCATTGAATTCCTGATTGTCCCCCGATAGTATGTATAACATTTTCTTGCACAACTCAGCTTTTGGAATTTGTCCAAGATATTGCAGAGTCCCTTGAAGTCCGATGTCTTGTCCACGCGATTCTAATTGACTTTAAGCAGGCATTTGACCTTATACCACATCCCCTCCTCTTAGCAAAGCTTCGGTCCTACGGGCTCTCAGTCTCGATTTTGTCTCTGCTGGAAAACTATCTATCCAACCGGCGCTTCACAGTTTCTTTCAATGGCGCGATGTCCAATCTTTCTAAACCCATACTGTCCGGCGTCCCTCAAGGAAGTGTAATCGGCCCTCTTCTGTTCATTCTCTACATAAACGACCTCCCGCTTACCCTTAACTGTAGGATCAGAATGTTCGCCGACGATGTTGTTTTATACTCCCGCATATCGAGACGCGAGGATATCCTTCGGTTGCAGGGTGATCTTCAAGCGGTTGACGCCTGGAGTAACCGATGGGGGATGATCCCAAACCCAAGTAAATGCTCCTGGATTGAGTTTCGGCGCGGGACCTCTCCTGATTTTACAGAAGGTACGCTCTATACCCTTTCTGACCAGCCAATTTCTCAGTCTTTTAATGTTAAATATCTCGGTTTTCACATTGACAGCAAACTTTCTTGGGGTCCCCATGTCGACGCCATTGCCTCAAAGGCTCGCAAAACCCTCGGGTATGTCTTCCGAAATCTTCGACATGCATCTCTTAAAGCTAAGCTACTTGCCTATAAAACCTTTGTGCTTCCCCTGCTGGAATACGCGTGCGAGGTCTGGGACCCGTTTCTGGTGTGCCATATATCTACCCTGGAGAGGGTTCAGCGACTTGCAGCACGAATAATTTCTTCAGATTTTAGGCGTGATACCAGCGTCTCAAGTTTACTTGACACCCTTGGTCTTGAAACTCTTTCTGAACGTCGGAGATCCAGACGATTTACACTGTTCTCAGATATCCTGTCGGGGCGATCTCTTGTCCAGCTTCCGAATTCATTTTCGCGGGTGGAAATGGTGCGCCGAACCCATGTTAATACTCATGTAAATGGGCCTGTCATTCGGTTCAATCCATATTTCCACAGTTTTTTCGCCCGCACTGCTAGAGAATGGAACAACTTGGACTATCGACATGAGCCATAACTGCATGGATGCGCTATCAGTTTGCTGCTCTGTGAACACCGCAGCAAATCTTTTACTGACTTTTGAACTTGTTATCCTTTCAATCGCTTTTAACATTTTTTGAGTCATTTTATTGTTTGACGTGTCATGACTGACTAGATGCCAATAATAATAATAAACTTCATCCGCCCTTGGCAATTTACTTTAATGGTCGTCTCTTAAGTTTATCACCTACAACAATTGCATACCTGTCGCCTAAGCTATATTTAAAAAGACTCGCCGTCATTTTAGAGATCTGTCCGTGAGATACGTATAGAAAATTATCACTAAACATGAGATGGCCATTATTTCTGGGGCTGAATTTTCCAAATGATAGATAAATAAGATAACGTTAATTCTTTTTTCCGAAAACCCTCCGGGAGTGGAATACCCTCCCCTAGAGTTCAATTTCACTGCTCATATCAATGCCATTCTTCATTGATTGTTCATTTTTGCCATGAGGCCTTTTTCTCTCTCTCGCCATGTTTTTGAACAGTCGTTTTATTACCTTGTTATTTTCCTTGTGTGTAATTTAATGTGATTTTAGTATTTGCATTTACATGGCAAATAGCAAACACAAATACAAATACAATGATGCATTTCGAATTATCGAATTCTTCATCTTGAAACCCCATCAGGGCTCTTTTTGTCTTCGTCCACATCCTGTTACTCCCTCAAAGCATTTGCATTACACAGTATATATAGAGTGCAGCTATTACATGCTGGTCTGCGTTTCTTCCAATTTTGACAAAGCTTGGCAGGGACCTTCTAAATTTTCAGATTTCAGGTTAGAACAGAACGGATAGAACAAGAACATGGGAAACTCTTAAATAAAATGAAATTAATGGGGTTTCCCTCGTTTGCTTTAAAGCTCACTGCAAAGCTTTTTGACTAATCGTTCCCAAATGGTGTCGGTTCTTACATCTATCTCTGATGAAACTCCCGTCACTTCTGGTGTTCTTCAAGGTAGTGTTCTCGGCCCACTTCTTTTTTGATATACATTAACGACATTGCTGCCAACTTAAAATCTAGTATATTCGACTATTTGAGGACGATGTCGTGATTTACAGAGTCGTGACTTCCCCCGAGGACAGCTCACATCTTCAGTCTGATCTCAACCAGGTTTCATTGTGGTGTGACGCTTGGGGAATGCGAATTAATGCAACAAAAACCAAATCCATGGCTTTCTGCAACCACTCATTGCAGCTGATTGCAGAAAAATAACTTATCTGACAAACGACCAGCTCATCGAAAATGTTAGCCTTTTCAAATACCTTGGCGTCGTTATTTCTCACGACTTAACTTGGAAAGATCACATTAACTTTACCAGTTTAAAAGCAAATCGCACACTCGCATTCATCGGGAGGGCCAAGCGTTATTCCTCTCAAAAGGCCAAGTTAAAAGCTTATTTGTCCCTTGTCTTACCAATCCTCGAATATGCTGGAGTTGCCTGGGATCCATCTAGCCAGGAGCTCATTTCCAAACTTCAAGTTATTCAGAGGAGAGCGGCTCATATGATTACAGGTCGCTTCTCCCGTGATGTCAGCGTCACTAAACTTCTGCATGATATGGTAGGTCTTGATCCACTGGCAACCAGGCGGAAAGTGCATATAGACTGAATTTATTCTGCGACATTCTTTCCCAATCTCTTAATTTCAGTTTGCCGAGCTGTTATTCTATCAAACCAACTCAACGCAGAACAGATTATGGCCTTGCTTTATTTCAACGCCAATTTTTAAAAGTAATGTGATCTTCAATTCCTTTTTCCCTAAAACCATCAGGGACTGGAATAGCCTTCCCTCGAGTTCAAAATTTATAACGCATGCGTTATAAATTTTGAACTCGAGGGAAGGCTATGCACGCAAGTCCCTCGGCGTCGCACCTCAGACATGAGTTTTTTTCTCCTTTTTATATAACAATGAGCTGATTTGTGTTTTTGCTGCGATGTTATGTGCTGTGTTATGTATTTCGTCACGTCGCTTTTTATTCTTTTGATGCTTTGACAAGACAGTTACTGGTACGAATGTCTCTGTGTATTTGTGTTCTGTCACTAGCTCATTTGTGACAGTATTTGTCAATAATAATAATAATTATATATAATCGAACATATTCCAGTTGGCGGTTCCTCATCAATGAAAACACCTTTCAGCAGTCTGATATTACTTGCGATTGATGTGCAAGTGGTTTTTGCGTCGTCCTTCTGCTCCTGATGCGTTATATTGGAATACAAATGTTGTGGCAAACATTTTCAAATGGCTATAGGACATGCCAGGAAGTCGCTGTTGCCTGAGAGTAATTTCATGGTCAGCCTGTGTTTCCAGGATAGACCGCCAAAGTCATATGCAGCTATCAAAAGGATTAGACTGTCGGTTACGGGACAGACTTGCGGACACACACTATAGGGGAGCTCCCACTGACCCGGAAACAACACAAATCAATTAAATTTCCCTTCCAAGGGCAAAATACTGACTCGAGGACTCGCTGACGTTTTGGAAGATATCCTTGAATCGCCCCTGTTGGATTTTATGCTGTGTTCCAGAGCTCACGTTATAATAAAAAAAGAAGGGATCAATTTTGATATTAAAAACAATCAATGTCATTTCAAATCTGTTGACCATTTCGAGGCCACATTCACACCAAAACTTCGGCGAACAGAATTCCAGACGCCCAAAGCATCGCCTGGGCATGAGGTGTGAAATGATTTTCATTTGCTTCTGGGGCACATCAGTCGATGCCATGTTTTCGGTGACATTTAGGACTAAATTCAATGACTTTCTACGGGATTTTTTCTTGTCAGATTTGAGAAAAAAATTATTTAAAATGCTTTCTTAACAAACAGACATTCGTTGAGATTGCCCCTGCAAGGGACATCCAGAGCACCATACAGCAAATCTACAAAATGTCATACGGGGGATGTCCGGAAAGTTTTTGACATCGACTACACGGAACTAAGGAAAAGGATTCTAACCTTCATCACTGGTTTTCAATGTGATCTTCTCCAGTTCTGTGCACCACATGGCAAAGATCGTGCAGGCCCCCACATAGTGCAAATTTGAAGCTTTCATGCAAGTCCTCGAACCAAACAATTTTGGCAATGTTTGCCTCTGGGTCACCATTGAAGGAGAACCAGGATGAGTTTCTTGATTCTTCCATGTTGGCATTATCTATAACCCAAATCGCAAATGAAGGTGCATTCTCTCCAAGCATTTGCACCATACCAATTTGGATTGCCGTCTCTGTCATCTCATTAAAGTGCAGCCACATCACATCGACTCCAAGTTTGCATTTTTTCGATTCTCACGGAGGTTAGCTGAGGTAGGTAGGTATAGAATTGGTGATAATTCTGCATGAAGAACACAACATTCCGAACCAAGATATGGCAAGTGAACTCTCAAAATACCACGTTCAGTTTCAAAATAGTTAAATCTATTGAAAAACAAATCCTCATATCCGATGCTAAAAACTTTCCGGACACCGTCCGTATATCAACAAAATGTTTTCTCTGTCATACAAAGCATTGGTTGGGTACTGGTTGAAAATGAAACACATACATACACAATATAAAATGCAAAATTATTAACCAAGTATATGCCTACTCGAAACATAATGACTACATTTCAATGCCCCATTTTTCAATGGGAAAAGATTCTGTAAAATATTTTTCTTGAACCTGGCAATGAACAAATATCTGACAAATTCCAAAATGTTTCAGTTCTTTCAAAATTCAAAATTCAAAAATCAGAAAATCAAAAGGTCAAAAAATCATATACCTATCAAAAATGTGCTGTTTTGTTTAATGTAATGCTTGTTACCTTGTGTCTAATCGACTGTCTGGAAATTGGAAACGCACCGCAGGGATTTTTCAGTTTTCAGACGACAGTGCTTGATGAAGCGGATGAGGGTGGGTGTTGCTTTTTCCGAAACTACAATAAATACCTTTTTGGCTTTCAGGCAGAAACATGTTCTTCATTTCAGCTTTGTACAGGGTTTGAAAAAGAGAATCCGCGGTGAATACAAGAGAGTGAGTTCCAATAATTGTCTCAACTGGCTGTCATTTCAAGCTTCTTCAACATATGACGAATTTGACAATTCATTCAGTGTGAAGAAAAACACTTGGCATGCTTCTCGTTCTCCACCCGAATGTCCGACGAAACTTTAATTTCTACCCGTATGCTGAATCAAGACCACACTGCATAACTAAAGGAAAGCATGATGTTGAAATTTGCAACAATGAGTTGGCAGGAGAACTCAGCAAGTGGTAAGAGGTTGCTGTGGAGAGGGTAGCGCATTTTTGGTGAGAGCAACCTTTCGCCCATTATGACGACGTTGCTGTTGGTAGCGACGCCCCCGCCCAGCGGAGAAAGCGGAACTACGACCCCGCTCCTCT